>CM059875.1:10354351-10425684 GCA_030490815.1 Acer saccharum | reverse complement strand
TCCCCCCCCCCCCCTTGGGCAGCCGTGCGGCCCAAACCACAACAAACACAGCTGCACGCTTGTTGCTTTGGTGCGCATGGTGTAAGATTGGTACCGGTTGCTTCCTTTTTCTGCTTCCAATTCTTCAACTCTTCGAATCTTCGATACTTGAATATATTACAACTGAAATTTTTTACTGCAGAATATATATATTTTTTTTAATACAATAGCAAAAAAAAAAAAAAAAACTTAGTAACTACCAAGAAGGAATTATGGCGATAATAGGCCACCCTTCTTGTTACAATTCCGAAACAAAAAATACATTGAAAATCTAGGACCAAAATAGAGCAACAACAAATCATATTATAATAACATATATAAATCCATACATTCCAATGTAATTATATTTGAGAATACCTAGAGTGCCATCTCTTTCTAAAACATGCATATTCGCAATAAAAGAAATAGATTCACGTGTATATATACATCAATTAATCAAGGGTACAACCAAGGCTCTGATTGTTGGGGTTTTTGCCATAAAGCTTGTAATTTGTAGATGTGAATTGAACATAGATAAAAGAAGTAGTTTATTCATTCAAATTGTCTCATACATTTATATATAACATGTGTACTTAACATCCAAGATTGCCAGATGTAATTTCAAATTGAGTATATGAATGTCATATACAGTTGGATTCAGTTTGAAATCAGCAATTTAAAGAGTCCGTAGATAGCAAATAAAGCTGGGTACTTTATTTGTGGTTAATCTACAACTGCGGTCCATTCCGTAATGTACAATGATCTTATCCTGGATCATTCATATTGTGATACGAGAATGGAGGCACCTTGTATGATGTGATCATATCGACAAAAGATGGCTATATATGGGTGATCTTAATCATGAGTGTCTTATCGACTCCTTCAGGTTAGATCATGGTTTTTGATATACCATGGGTGAGATCGAAGTTGCATTCCCGGTCAATATGCTTCGTATGTTGGAATCGCGGTTTGGCTTATGGCTGGGAAGATTTATGCACAATAGAAGAACCCACTCCTTCTTGCGAGAAGTAGATAGTAGTTCCCTTAAAGGTTGATTCGGGGCTTGAACAATATGAGCGCTCTCCTAATTCCGTAAGGAATGTAGGATTTATTGTTCATTAGAGAATCAATGGTACTTAAAGGAAATATATAATTAGAGGGGTATAACGGACATTATGACCCAGCTCTAATTATGAACTACTGTGGAGGATCATACCATATGTAATAGCTATATCGATGGACACCGAAGGTTATTGGTTTGTGTAAAAACATCTATAGTTGAGAGAGTGCAGCTTCGGGTTTTTAGTGGAATAACACCGAAGTTAATAATCATGAAATATTAATTAAAGAGTTTAATTAATTATTTCTAAGGATTATTGGAGCTCAAAACACTGTGGGTCCATTAGGTCCCCTTGCTAGCCTGATTGATTAAAGTAACAAGGGTCACGGTTAATTAATTGGATTGTCCAGTTAATTGTGTTACGAAAGTGACACGTGTCTATTCAGGAATTAATTGAATAATGAGATTATTTAATTAATGAATTAATTATTATGAATTATTAATTAAATGGAGGCTACAAGTTCAAATCATAACCGAGACATAAAATAATTAGATTATTTTATTCTTAGTTAGGTATAGTATTTAAGTTTATGTCAACTAGGGTTTTGTGGGATTTAGAATCCTACTCTACCTAGGACACTTAAATATTAATTATCTCTTAAATATATGGAGAAATATTTGGAAAGAGATAAAGATTTAGTTTGAAAATATATATAGATATATTTTAAATAACTAAATAATATAAAACTGATATAGTATTAGTAAACCTAAATTTGAACACTATATATACAAGCAAAAAGAAAAGAGAAACAAGACAAGAATGTGGTGCGGCGGCCAAGAAAAAAAAAAAAAGGAAAAAAGCTTTCCTTGGTTGCTTTTGACATAAGGCTGGCCGCATTCTATACAAAGCAAAGAGTTGCTTCGTGTGTCTCTTCATCCTCCTTGTTCCTGAGTATCGTGATGCGCCCACACACCGTTACCAATCCCGGGTCATAGCGAGGAAGATCTTGTGGTTCAAATCAGGAAGCAGATCAAAAAGAAGAAGGAGCCTACAAATGTTGGTATGAAATAGTTTCTTCTCCTTCTTATTGTATTTTGATTATTATTATACAAATGGGTTAGTTTATGATTGTATTAAAAAAAAATTAAAACCCTTCCACTGCGCGATCTGTAACCCTGGGTTCCTACAAAATAGTATCAGAGCTTTTTTTTTTTTTTTTTTTTTTGTACAGTATAATCGAATTCGATTGCTCCTGATTGCATGTATGAATGTGTAGGCACTTTCTAATGAATGTATGATGTTTATATTTTTTTTGTAATTTATTATAAACATGGTTGGTCGTTAATTGTATGGTACAATGGGTTTAGGGTTCGTTTTGGGTTGTAATAATTAGTTATTATTATTTTTTTTCGATGTAATCGTTATATGTAAATCAATACTTGTAATATGATTATGTAACCATTTAAGAAGAACAAGATTCGAAGACGAAGGACGAAGAACGAAGAACGAAGAAAAGGGCTGCTGCACGTGAAGTAAGCGTTGCTGCGCGCAAAGACAGCCGTGCCTCGAAAGCTGCTGTATGCAAGCGTTGCACACCAGCAGGCTACCGCACGGGTCTGTGCACTTGCCAAACGCATGATTGTCATGCAAAATATTGTTTCCACAAGCATGATTGTTGACGGTGAAATCTAAAGCAGGGGAACAACCGAACCAGTAGGTTCCGGGGAAGGTATAGCCATTACACCCCTCTAACAGGTGATCAGGAGGAGATACTTTCTGTCGTAGAAGACAAGGGACTCGGCAAGTATCCTCGGCAACAGTCAAATAATGCACGAAGGGATACAGCCAAATACTGTCGATTTCACAAAGATCATGGGCATGACACTTCAAAATGTTTTTAGCTGCGTGACCATATTGAGAGTCTAATCAGAGAGGGGCACCTGAAAGATTTTACACTGAAAGGAGACAAGCATGGAGGTCGCCAAGATAGCCGCTAAGGAAGTGGGCAGGAAAGAAAAACCCCAAGGAGAAGCAGCCCCGGTGCTACAATAAACACCATTTTCGGTGGACCCCATACAGGCAGAAGTAATCGAGAAAGGATGTCAGAAGTCAGAGAAGTAATGTATGAGGGCAGAAATATGGAGATAAACTCTGTTCAGAGAAACCCAAAGAAGGGAAGAGAATGACATGACCCCATAACATTTACGGCTGAAGACTCAGATAGGATTGATGCCAAGCCCAACGATGCAATTGTAGTGGGGGTTCAAATAGCATACAGAGATGTACTCCGAGTAATGATAGACAACGGGAGTTCAGCCGACATTTTAAGTGCTAGAGTATACGATGAGCTGTGACTGGACAGGAAAGATCTGGAGCCCTTCCATGTACCATTGAAAGGTTTTGGGGGCGTAGAAGTAAGATCGTTGGGGACCGTGAAGCTACTGGTGAGGTTTGGGACAGCACCGTGCCGGCGAACGATCCTACTGGATTTCATCGTGGTTGACATTCACAACTGGCCGTATAATGCTTTACTTGGCCGACCATTCCTGAACAAAGCCCGAGCAGTCACTTCAATCCACGCATTGAAAGTAAAATTTCCTACAGAGTTTGGGGTTGGGGAATTAAAAGGATCACAGGAGATGGCCCGTCGCGCTAACCTCTCAATTTTCAAAGACAAGACAAGAGTGGAAACCTTGAGCGTTTTTGAGGTAAATAAGGAAATGCAAGAAGAAAATCTAGGAGCTTTCGAATTGGATCCAAGGGATAAATCGAGCAGGGAAAAAGAAGAGCCCACTGAGTCTATTGTTCTAGACGAGACTGAACCTGATAAAACAGTCAAGATTGGTGCAAGGCTAGCCGAACAAGTCAAGAGAGATGTATCGAACTTACTGATAGAGTACAAGGAAATCTTCGCATGGAGCCATGAAGACATGCCAGGGATTAGTAGAAGCGTGGTCTCGCACAACCTGACCGTAGACGAAAAAAGCAAACAAGTAGTGCAGAAAAGGAGAAGCTTTAACCCGGAGAGGAGCGCAGCAATAAAAGAGGAAATCTCTAAATTACTCGCGGCAGGATCAATCAGAGAGGTTAAATATCAAGAATGGGTGGTGAACGTAGTCCTTGTAAAGAAGAAGAACAATCAGTGGAGAATGTGTGTAGACTTCACCGATCTAAACAAGGCTTGCCCCAAGGATAGCTTCCCACTACCAAGAATCGACCAGTTGGTCGCAACGGCCAAACACGAGACGTTGAGCTTCATGGATGCATACTCAGGGTATAACCAAATCAAGATGCACAAGCCAGACGAAGAGAAAACAACATTCACCACGGATCAAGGGTTATACTACTATACAGTCATGCCATTCGGCCTGAAGAACGCTGGAGCAACTTACCAGCGCCTAGTCAACAAGATGTTTGCCAGACAAATAGGGAAGAATATGGAGGTATATGTTGACGACATGCTAACAAAGAGCGTCACGGCTGACAAGCATGTAGATGACCTGAGAGAGACATTCGATGTGTTAACTAGATACGGAATGAAGCTGAACCCTGTAAAATGTGTATTCGGCGTACCATCTGGAAGGTTCCTGGGATATCAAGTGCATCAGAGAGGGATAGAGGTGAACCCTAACAAGATCCAGGCATTAGCTAAAATGGTTTCCCCAAAGACCCTGAAGGGCGTCCAAAAACTCACAGGGTGCTTAGCATCATTAAACAGGTTCATAGCAAAATCAATGGACCGGTGCCTACCATTCTTTAAAGCTCTCAAGAAAGGCAAAGGGGTTGAGTGGAACGAAGATTGTGAGAAGGCTTTTCAAGCCTTGAAAGAGTACCTCGGGCGAGCACTACTGCTGTCAAAACCAATAACCGGAGAAATACTTTACATGTATCTATCTATCTCTGAAGCAGCTACAAGTTCTGTACTGGTGAGACAGGAAGAGGGAGTCCAGAAACTGATATACTACACAAGCAAAGCACTGTTACTAGCTGAGACAAGATACTCGCCAGCCGAGAAGATGGCACTCACCCTAATAACAACGGTGAGGAAGTTAATGCCATATTTCCAGGCTCATAAAATTGGAGTATACACCAATTTCCCACTGAAACTGATTTTGCAGAAACTAGAGGTATTTGGTAGACTAACCAAGTGGGCGATCGAATTGAGTGAGTTTGATGTAGAGTATCTCTCAAGGACAGCAATCAAGGGCCAAGTAGTGGCGGATTTTGTGGCAGAATTCACCGAACTAAACATGGAAGTAGCAAGGATGATGGTGGAACAAACTAAGAAAACATTCAGGTGGCAACTCCGCGTTGACGGGTCGTCAAACACGCATGGCAGCGGGGCAGGGGTAGTGGTATCAACCTCGGAAGGAGATTCAGTAGAATGTGCCTTGCGTTTTGAATTCAAAGCTACTAACAACCAGGCCGAGTATGAAGCGCTCATAGCAGGACTAAGAGTTTGCACAGTTCTAGGGGCCGATGAGGTGGAAATTTTAAGCGACTCCCAAGTCATTGTTAATCAAGTATTTGATGAATACCATGTGAGAGACGAAAACATGATCGCTTACCTAAAATTAGCAAAGGAGCTGCTGGGGAGGTTTAAAGAGTACAGGATTATCCAGATTCCCAGCGAAGAAAACGAACAGGCTGACACCTTGGCCAAATTGGCATCCGCCACAATCAACATCTGGCCCAGAACTATTCCCATGATTCACTTATTGCAGCAAAGTATAGTCAAACAAATGGAAGTTGGGGCAATCTTCGACGAAACAGATAGCTGGATAACACCAATCCAAGAATACCTTGTCAATGATGTACTCCCAAGCGATCCATTGGAGGCAAAACGACTAAAGTACAGAGCTACAAAATATTCAGTACTCAATGGAGAACTGTACAAGAGGGGGTACTCAAGGGCACTGCAGAGATGTGTCGGACCTGAAGAAGCAGAAGGGATCCTAAGAAGCATACATGGTGGAAATTGTGGGAATCATGCTGGAGGTGTCAGCCTAGCCCAGAAAACATTAAGACAGGGCTTTTACTGGCCAACATTGTTCGCTGATGCTAAAAGGGTAGCAGCAAGGTGTGAGGCATGTTAGAAAATTGCAAACAACATTCGCCAACCACCTGAACTCTTGTAGAGTATTACCTCGCCTTGGCCATTCGCCATGTGGGGAATTAACTTGATCGGTCCAATGCCAACAGCACCCGGAGGAGCAAAACATGCCATCGTGGCTGTGGATTATTTTACAAAATGGGTAGAAGCTGAGTCATTGGTGCACATAACAGAAGAAAAAACTACAAGCTTTGTGAAGAAAAATATCCTGTATAGATTCGGGATACCAAACACCATCATCACTGACAATGGAACCCAATTCGATGGCAAGAAATTCAGGGAGCTGTGTGACAAGTATGGAATCAACAACTACTACGCAACTCCAGCACATCCATAGACAAATGGTCAAACTGAAGCAGTAAACAAAATCATAAAGCACAACCTAAAGGCCAAACTAGCTGCGAAGAAGGGTAGCTGGGCAGAGAAGTTACCACAGGTACTATGGGCGTATCGAACTATAGAAAGAAGCTCAACAGGTGAGACCCCATACTCCATGGCTTTCGGAGCTGAAGCTGTCATCCCCGTGGAAACATCCTTTTCTTCACCAAGGGTACAACTATTCCAGCGAGAACTAAACATTGATATGCAAAAATGTGGTCTAGACGAGCTAGAAGAAAGGAGAGAACGTGCACAAATAAGAAACGCTGCCTATCAGCAAAGGGCGGCCAGGTATTACAACTCACATGTGCGTGAAAGAAAATTTGCATTCGGCGACTTAGTGCTGAAAAGATTAAATCCGGGAACCAGAGACAAAGCTGCAGGATCACTCGCAAATGAATGGGAAGGGCCCTATCAAATTACGGGAATAGCTGGTCATGGGGCATATCGCATTACTTGAGAGGGCTTCAGCGAACTACCTCGACCATGCAATGCGGAGTACCTGAAAATATAATACCCTTGACTGCTTCACTGCCTTTCAGAATTTACTTTAATGTTTTCTGTTTAAGCATTTTTTCCTTTTTTTAGCATTTTTTATTTCCCTTTTTACTTTGTTAAAAGGCTGCAGGAGATATTCAATAAAGAGTAATTCATTACTGAGAACTCAAGATTTGTCTCACCACTGGAAGTAACCAGTGTCCAAAGATTACTCGTCATCATGCGTCATAAGTTACTCGCCGTTGCGTAAAGACGAGTTTAATACTCGCAGCAGCAGAAGCGAGCGAGATAACTAAAAATTATAGCAGGCTAAAGGCGAACACAACACCACAGCCTGAATCTATTATAAAACCGATCGGTGATCGCCATCGATGGTAGAACAAAACCCCTGGAAAGACGGGAGAAGCATCCGATCAAAAAGCGTACATGAGACATCTCAAGGAAAAATGCTCGGGGTTGAAAAAAGCTAGCTGAAAATAAAATGACTAAAGTCAAAAGCAAAAGTGGGAGACGTCCCGATAGTATGCTTAAATAAAATTTGGTGTATGGTCGGATACGTCTTGACAAACACTGAGTACGCCAAAAACTCAGCAATGGCAGCTGAACAAAAAACAATAGTATGCTTAAATAAAAATTTGGTGTATGGTCGGATACGTCCTGACAAACACTAAGTATGCCAAAAACTCAGCAGTGGCAGCTGAATAATAAAAAAAAAAACAAAGCCGAAAACTCAGCAAGGGCAGCTGAATAAAATAAAGCTAAAGAAGAGTTATAAATTTTATAAAGATTATTTACAACTGAAGTTACAAAAGGAATGGAGAGCTATTCACAACTGAAGTACAAAAAGGTATGGCATAAACTCAACTAGCTGTCGGAGGATCCTTACTGTCTTCATCATCCTCAATCTCATCTTTAGAAGGCCAGACTACCTCTTCGTCCCCATCTGGCATGAAAGGCCCATAATCCCTATCGGCAATAGGACCTAAATCGGGTTTAGCACCAGAACTAGAAAAGCTGCCCTTCTGACCGGAGTAGTAGGTGTTGAAGGCACGCTTATTGGGAATTTCTAAATGTATGGGATAGGGCTCAGTCTTGGTATAACGACAGTGGGCTTTCCATCGTTTTCTCTGTTCTTTAATTGAACCCACTCCACTGGCCATATGCAGTTGAAGAGACTTGTCGAAGCGCTTTAGAGCCTTTTCATTCGAATGGTCTTTCATGGCAAAGAACTTCTTCGACTGCCTCATGCCTCATGCCTCGATCAAATTCACGCAACAAAAGCGCATCATAGGCAGGGGATCTCTTAAAATGATCAACTGCTTCAACCTCCAATACAGCCTTTAAGTCGTCGAAGATGACATCACGTGAAGACAACTGATTGCGTAAGTCCAACGCCTCACGTTCAGCTTTCTCTTTAGCCTCCTCAGCTAGTCACTTAGCCTCCAAACGCTTTGCGAGGGATTCTTGACTAACAGACAACTGCTCTTTTAGCGAGTGAATCTCCTCCTCAGCAGCAGACAATTTTTCTTCGGCAGCTAGCTGAGCAGACAGATAATCATCTGCGGGCTCTCTTAGCTGAGCGAGTTGTTGAGCATAGGAGTCTTCAGCAGAGAGTTTCTCAGCAGCCAAAATAGAAGCCTGCTCTCGCAGACGTTTACTCTCCCTGGAAACTTTGTTCCCATGCCTATAGCTTTCAGCCAACTCAGATATCATCTGAAAAGAGAAACATACGAATTAGGAATCATAAATAAACAGAGATATAACAGGATTGCGATGAGAAGCTTACCAGAGAGTGGCAGTTAAAGAAAAACTCCATCTTTCTATTGCAGGGTTTGCCTTTCACATGCTCCCAACCCTCACCAATGTACACGTTGTGGTTGATCAAATGCGAGCAAATTTCGGCAGCTGAAAAATCCGAAAGAGACACGGTCCCTTCATCGGCTTCAGTTGATCCCACGGGAGGAGCTTCACGGGCAACACCTGAACCAGAAGCAGAAGCCCCAGGTTACTTCGATGGTCTTGGCTGACCAGCTGACTCTGGCTGACCAGGCCACCTAGGCTGACCTGTAGAAGAAACATTCGGCTCACCCACTGATGCGCCATTGGATAGTTCTATAAACTATCATAAATAATGTGGCGTGGTCATGTTTATCCGCAAGTGCACTGATTGTTAAGATCGCGTAGCAGCAAGTACAGTTCGTTCCATAGGGAAAGTATGGTACACGTAAGTCGGTTCTACGTCTATGTTATAGTCAAGCTATTTACACTAATTACAAGCAAGAAAATAAAAGGAGACGGTAGAAAGCGATTATCTAAACTAATGACTATGATTATGCTAAGATGGCTAGGATGGAGAATTACACTATGCGTATCCTATGGTCACGGATACGTAATTTCTAATTGCAACGGTAAGGTAAAGATGTAATCACTAGACAACTAATTAATCTAAACTAGCTAGATGGCAATAAAACAAATAAGTAAATTAACCACTAAATCACTACAATTAACTTACACTAAAATCTTAATTAATCAACTACAACTAAGTTACACTAACTTAACTACAACTAACTAAACTAACTAATTATTGCAAGGTTATGCAAGAGCATGGATAAATGAAGAGGGATATTATCAATTGATCACAATTAAGCACTCTAGTTCTATGGCATAGGTAATTCAACAACTACCACTCTAAATATTATCAACTAATGATCTTAGAATGACAATAATAGATTGTTTACACCTAGAACCTAAGAATTAGTCAATAAGTGTTGATCATGTACTTACTAACCAAGACTTCTCCAATATAGCTAATCAAATGTTATTAAACAAGATTACAAGTTACTAATTTGTCCATCAACAACATGCATCCATTCAATTTAACTCAATTCAACATTCAATAGCTAAATATGGATATGATAAATATAGAGATCAATTAATTACAATATATAGTCTTATGAAAACCAATCCCTCAACATAAAGAGTATATTACACATACATGTTACATGAATCACAAATAATGGAAAGAAGTAAGAGATAAGAAGTAACCATAAGATGGTAAACTTCTTGTTCTTCAATGAAGCTCCAATTCCACTTCTTCCAAGCTATGAAGCTCTCATGCAACCATGTAGTGTGAGTTTAAGCTAACTAGGCTATTCTAATGTAATTCTAAGCTATTTGGTGTAATTTAGTCTAACTTATGTGATCTTTGGATGTTAGAGAGAGTGTTTACGATTGGGAAGGTTGTATATTTATAGAGGGGATGATTTGGGCAAGGTTTGGGATGTGAAAAGACCAGAATACCCTTGTAAAATATCACATTTCAGCTCGGATGGGGGTCAGGCGGGTTCATGCGGCGGGAAATGACTAGCCGCACAAACTAGCCAGAAATCATGGCGAGCTTGGTCGGCGGGAAATGTCTAGCTGCACGAACTAGCCCGTTCGTTGGCGAGCTTGGATGGCGGGACATATCTAGCCTTCCGGAAGGTCTGAACTAGCCATGGTGCTCGGCGGGTTCATGCTCCCCTGCTCGGCGGGTTCATTCCATCCACATGAACCAGCCGTGGTCTTCTTCACTATTCACAGAATCTTCAATAAAGTCCCAAATTTTGCACTTTTGCCCCTGAATTAGCCAAAATGACAATTATGCCCCTGAACTTCCCTATTTACCTGAAACACTTATTTACACCCTATTAAATACACAAAAGTGCTCGAAAACGAATACAAAAGATAGGAAAAGGGAGCGCTAAATGTGAACATTTGGAGCGCGATCACCCACAGCCGTCGGAGGAGAGGCTACTCTGGGCAGAGTAGGAGCAGGGACATTCAATTGATTAACATCTTCAGGAGGAGGCACCGCTGCATTTGTCCCTTCAGCAGGACCCTCGTGAGTAGCTGTCTGAGTAGGGAGAGCTTCAGCGAGCACAGGTTCATCGGCACCCTCCTCGTTCGAAGAAACAACATATTGCACAACCCTTGACACCCGTTTAGGGGGTCAAGCAGTACGATCAAGGGTACCCTCAGCCGAGCGTTTGCCTCTACAGGTTCTGGGGGCTAGGTCACTTGCAGGATCAAGAGGAGTCTCAGGAACATCCGCATCAAAAATAGGGATGTCACTAACTGCCCCTGAAACGCCAACCTTCTCTTTACCCTTGCGGCTGGGGGTAGTCGTAGCAGGAGTACTCGCAGCAATCTCCGGATGCACAGGGGGCTGCCCTGATTCAACACCTCCCCCAGTAACATCACCAACTTCCTCACCGTCTGAGGGATCACCACCATCCGGGCTAGCAATTCCTTCCTTAGCCAAACCAGCAGCATGTCTTTTACTGGCAGCCTCGGAATTCTTCACTACCCGGGCTTGCAAATCACAAACTGTATCGAAGTCACACACTGCAAAAAATAACCAAATGTCATTAACGGAAAAATCAAAACAGTAATATCAAAAGTAAGCATGCGAAACTTACGGCGAGGAAGCCTAGCAGGCAAGTGTGAGAAAATTCGCTGGGCAATCATTTTTTCCTCGTCCAAGAGGAACGATCGACCCCTCTCGTCCAAAGGAAGGACAGTTGCTGTAGCAAGATGAGCAATCTCAGCATCAAGCAAAACAGGAATTGCCTTCGACCAGACTTCAGGAGAGGTGAAGTGCCTGGGAACCCTCTTCTTCGAAAAATTTTAGCGAACATTGGCGGGCACATCCCTGCCCCACTCGCCACCAACGAAAAACCAACTATTCTTTCACCTCTTGTGCAAAGTGGGAAAACCCCAAATGAAGCCCTTCTTATTCTCGTCGCTGGAAATTTCTATCTGTCCGGGGTTCGCCACACCCTCGGGGATCCAATTTTCCACGACTGAGGAAAGAAGGAAATATGTACCACTATTTCCCGCTTGCCTTAGGGTATAAAAGTGGCGGATCTTGCGGGGCGTAGGGGGTCCATAGCCCTTTAACTTCCATATCAAGCACAAGCACATTAAGATCCTATAGCTATTTGGGGCGAGTTGGGCAGGCGCAATCTGAGCTTCCGTAAGGAATCTAGCGATAAAGGGCTGAAGGGGAAGAGTTACCCCACAGCTGAGCATTGCGTCGTAGATGGCGACTGCATTCTCAGGAGGATTCCAAGCTGCTCGATCACCCGGTAGAATCAAAGTCATAGCATCAGGGATGTCGAAGCGACTCTTATATTTGCGGAGTTCTTCTTCACCAACTACATTGATTTCACAGTCAAAAGAACAGGGGTGGTCAACTGAGAAATGTAGTCTGTTCTTCTGATGATCATCAACATCCGAATCAACGGTGGTCTGAGCATCCAGCAGAGACCTGCGAGGAGCCCTTGAAGCCCGTCATCTACTGCCACTTGGTTTGGAAGACCTCATCGTCATCGGAGAGTCACTATCAAAAGACGAGGGAGAAGGAATGTTAGGAACAAAATCTTCCTCAAAAGAAGGAATATAGACAGAAATCGGGGTTGGGGAATCCGGATCAAAATTACGAATTAGGGATTCAATTTGATCTGCAGTACGCTTATCACTTAGTTCTAAAGCTTGCATCATTTGATTGAAAAGAGAAGAACGTAAGGAAGGATCCATGAAAACTCACCAGAAAAACTTTAGAGAGCGAAAATGCACAGAAGATCTGGGGAAGCTAATGAACTGCTATGACCAAGTTCGATGAAAACGCTTCTCAATCGGAGAGAGGAAGAAGAGTGCTTCTACGAATTTCCGGTGAGAAAAGAGAGAAAATGAATTAAGCGGAGAAATAGAACGGTTTCATTTCGGTAAAAGAGAAATTAATGGAGCCGCTAGAATTAATAGGGCAGAAAGGCGTGTTGCGTTAAAAGAGGGAATTTTTAAAATTCAAAAATCAAGAAAAATAGGTATTGGTAAGGTGAACGACAGTCGTAAAAGACAACCGAAGTGACAACTATCAAATAGTGGACACGTGGTACCTCAGGAAACACCCAGCAGTTATCACGTCATCCCATTGCGTCAGAGTAAGCAGAAATCTTGTGGCCAGAAATGAATGCTTGCACCGGAAGAGACAGCTAGCAAAATTCAACACGTGGTGAAAATAAAAAGGAGGGAAAATATTTGCAAAGCATGCCGAAAAGCCTAAGTATGGATATAAATACTGTTCGCAAAGATAAACGAATTGGAAGACCAAGATATTCACTCAGCTCAAAGTATTTATAGGGGTATTGTTGTATGTATGTTTTCGCCAGGCAGACACGTCATCGAAGGAATCAACAAATGCTGGGGAAGACATTGCCACGTCACTCGTTGACCAAGTCAAAGGAGAAACGTGGACCAGATAGCGTGTCAACAAGTCCCAAGTCAAAAAGTCAAAGGTGTATTCGCCAGATCAGGATATGTACTCGCCAGGGACAAAAACGTGGTCGCCGAAGGGTGATACCCAGAGATGAAGGTACTCGCTACATCAGTTTACTAAGTACAAACTGACTCGGCAGAAACATAGAAATAAACCCTAACTTCTAGAAGACCCATGACAATGAGGAATCATAAAAAGGGAAAGAGAGAAAGCATATCCGAATCCGTTACAACGTGGGATTCCTAGTACGAATCAAAGAGGAAATCCTACCACCAACACAGCTAAAATCAAGGGGAAACCATAATTATCATGTATAAATAGAACCATCTATCCCACGAGGAGGGGGTTCGAAAACTTAGAGAGAGAATAGAGCAATTGTATGAGACTTCTGAGTGTGTAACAAAGCAATAAGCCTAGTATTATTTTTCCTGCCCTCTGGGGCGCCGTGGTTTTTTCCCATTCAAGGGTTTTCCAAGTAAAATCTGTCTCTTGCATGCATTGATTACTTTCTTGCTTTTATTTTGAGTTGATATAATTGTTGAGTGCGTAGTAATCCAAATTTCACTGTCAACAATGATTGTCATGCGAATTATTGTTGCCATGTGCAATTGTTGCACGTGATAATATAATAAAATCACAATAGCTGTGCAAAATATAATATTGTTAAACAATAGCCAAAATGTGTGCAAAGCTTAGTGCAGCACACCATTGCATAAAGAAGTTGTGCAGCACAAGGCTACTACGCATAGCCACCCTCTTGTACAGACGATGGCTACACGTGAAAGTGCAAGGCCGAGTGTTCATGACGCTAGGGTTTGCGTATTCGGAAGCATGAATGGGCTGGAATATTTTTATTAATGACTTGGGCCTCCAATAAATGTTAAGTGTAACACATGGGCCTTAGTTAATGATTCATGAGGTGGATCACCATTAAAAATATTAGGGTTAATCAAGTTGGACTTGGTTAAAAGCTCATTAGATGCAAAAGACAAGACTTGAAGAATATTGGAATTACTTGAGGACCAAGGAATGCCTTGGATTACTTTTGTAATTAGATGTATTTTTTAAAGTTAAATAACCCATTGTATTCGGTCAACTCATGTATGCTTTTATTATGAGATGATTAAAGCATTGCCATGCATATACATACCATTTAGATTAGGTGTGCCTACACATATATATGTTGATATGTCATACATGCATTATAGCCTTCTATATTATGTGTTTTTTTTTTTAATTTTTAATTTTTATAATTTGATTAAAATGGGTAATTCACATAATTGGCTATAGATTAATGGGATTAGTTTTTAGGAGTAAAAACTTGGTAATTCTCATTAATCACTAATCTTTTTGTTAGGTTTTTGGTTTGTCTTGGCATGTATTCCATATCAAAACAATGTTCTCTTATAATGTTTAGCGGTATAAGTATTGAAGATTCAAGGCGTCAAAGAAAGACTTGGCCACAACTCATGTAAGATGCCGGCTTCAAAGAGAAATGTGCTTCATTGGTCTACAAAGGTATATAAGACCTCATTTCTCTTACAAGGCTAGGCACACACACACTAATTATTCATGAGTGTCTCTGCATTGTTGTGCACCATTTATATATCACATTCACATGTTTTAGTATGCTCATGCATTGAACTCAAATTGTCATACATTGTAGAATTGCATGTTCTAAGACTATGTCTAGGAAATGGCATACATGTGTGATCTTGTGTTTATATGTTTGTGTTTTATTGTATTTGGACTTGAACATGATCTTAAATGATTCTTTATTGAGTCCCGATTATTTCGGTTACTCATTCATTAGGTTTCAAGTCAAAACGATGTAGCTACACTACTTTGCGTTCTCATTCGTTGAGTTGTCTTCGTCGTCGTTTTCCGAGATGAATTCTCAACCTTTTATAAAATTTTTGTAATCGTTGTTGTGCATGAGGGAGTCACAATTCATAATCCAAAAACAGATTCGAAATCAGAATTTGGAGGCCTGAATACGGTCGAAGAACGTGAGAGGAGCACGAGAGGAGCAAGCTAGGCCAATGGCCAAGCTTGGTGGCCACGTGTGCCACACAGACAACATGGACCTCTGCCCACGTGTGCCACATGCGGTCCACACATGGGGTTGACGTGGCATATGCTTGTTGGCCGGTCCTTCTCTCTCTCTCTCTTCCTTTTAAATATTTCCATTCCCTCCCATTTCATTTTCAAGAAGAAAAAGTTAGAATCTCACCATAATTTTCTCTCCAATTTTTCTCATCTTCCAAACACCATAACTTTCTCATACGAAGTAATAATTGGTCAATTCAAGTTGGAGATTATTTGTAATCGAGTCCTCTATCTTTTCCAAGTGGTCTTGCAGCTGTTTGATTGATTTTTGTGGTGGTTCTACCCAGAAAAATGAACCAGCTCATGATTGCAAGGTAGTGTTCATATCTTTGAGATTTCTTCTTTTATAACCTTCAATTTTCTTGGGGTTTCTTCTTCTATATGTATGTATATGTATGGTGAATGCTATTGAGAAAGATAGCTTCACAATCAATCCTAATCAAAAGTCTAATTAGAGACATGTGAATTAGTTTCTTTGATTCTAAGTTTTTCACACGATTAAGAGTTGTATTGTGATTAGGTTGATCTCTAGGACTATTTGTGACTTGATTGAATCATTTTATGATTAATAATCCTTGAAATGTGTTTTGATCCTTTGATTGATAAAATCTAGGATTAATTCAATTGTTTATGTATTTAGAGACAAATAGGATTTAATTGATTATTCAATATATCCTTGCTCTAATTGTTGGCTAGAATATTCATTGAATTCATTTTGTGATTCTAGCATTTTTATGTATGTTTATGACATCTTGAATATGTACTTAATGGATATGATTTATTCAAGTGTTATTTTTGTGAATGAAACTATGAGCTTTTGTGTTAGGTGTTTTTCACATGCTCTAGGTTTAATTCATGTTTCTGGCATCTAGATTACATTACTTGTGTTCTCACATGTTTAGGTCTAGTTGTTCCATGGAATGTATTGATCACATGTTCTATGTTGAATTGATTGTTTGCTTGCATCATTTGTATTCACATGATCACACTAGGAAGTCCTTGTAAAAGACATAAAGTCTTGACTAGGGCAAGGTGTCCGGATTGTCAAGCAAGGAAGCCTTGGATAGGATGTGAGGTCTGGATAACCAAGCAAGAAGTCATGGCTAGGATCGGGAAGGTCTGGATAGTCATGCATGAAAGGCTTCCTAGAGGTATGAGTGCCTTGGATAGGGAGTTGGCTTCTATATTGGTAGGCCTAGGCATATGGATAGATATAGACTCCAAAAGAACGGGGTACATGGGATGTGTATGCACTCTTGAGGAATTTCTAATCTATCATCGATGTTGGTTTTGTATGTTGTCTAATATATGGTGGCTTTGCATCATTAAGAGATTTCGTACTTTCCAATAGGGTTAGGTAAACGTAGACTCTTATAGGAAGTTGATCTAGAATTGGTCACTTTGTGGAATTTCTAATTTACCATCCAATATATATAGTACCCAATGGTTGTAGTTCAACCCATGGATATTAACTCGGAGGTTTTACCACATTAAAAAATCTCTTGTGTTAATTCTTTCTATCTCTATCTCTTATATTTGTATTTATATATGTTGTTATCTTGTTGCATATTATTCACTTGTTATGTATATTGAAACAAGATTTTTGTAAAGTGTGATTTGTGAACTAATTCATTTTTATCATATTTGTAAATATAATTCTTTTGTATATTGTAATTTTTGTGTATAGTAATATTTGATTATACTTGTTATACATTGAACAAATATTGAAATACAAGTATTATTTGTTATTCAGTTTATTTGTCCTTATACCTCATACAACTAATTGATATATATAGACAATGCCTAAATGATTATTTGCTTATCTTGTCTATGTTTGAATTCTTGGTTTATGTGTTGTATGTAAGGCTACCTTGAGGGACAAACGAAAGTTTGTTCAAGCGATTGAAAAAGGCGTAAAAACCTATTCACCTCCCTCTAGGTATGCTTTAAGCTATTTAACTACGTTTGTATACTTTCAATTAGTGTCAGAGCGGATCGTCGGATGGCACTTGACGAGATCCGGGTTATACTTACTAGTGAATTGCTTAGGTTTTTGAAGTATGGTTTTCCAAGATGATATGATGACCGAATGGGCTTCGAATTCTAGGCCTCCTCTTTTCAAGGGTCACAACTATAGGTTTTGGAAATTGAGGATGAAGGCTTACATTCGCTCTATTGATGAGAGAGCTTGGATGACCATGGAAGAAGATTACCTTGCTTCCAACAAGAGTGAAGATGGAGTGACCGTTTCCAAGCCTAGGAGTGAGTGGTCTACGAACGAGTTTGAGTTAGCAAAATGGCATCATCAGGCGGTGAATGCTATTTTCGGAGGTGTGGAAAGTAGGCAATTTTCCTACATCCAAAACCTAGAGACTGCAAATGAGGCATGGGAAGCTCTCCAAGTCACCAATGAAGGGATTAAAGCGGTGAAGAAGTCTCGTCTTTAATTGCTCACTTCCCAATTTGAGGTTTTGCAAATGGGTGAGGAAGACAAGTTTGTTGACTTCCAAGATAAGCTACTAAACATCGCCAACCAATGCCAAGCTCTTGGTACTCCTATTTCTGGTGAGAGGCTAAATTGGAAGATTCTTAGATCTCTTCCAAAGAGGTTCAAAGCCAAGGTTACCGCCATTGAAGAGAGCAAAGACGTTGACGTCATGAGCTTAGATGAGTTGCTAGGATCTCTTCAAACCTTTGAGGCGTGCATGAAACTGAAGGCTAAGAACAAGGGTTTAGCTCTCAAGGTTGTCAAGGAAGCTAGTAGTAGCGATGATGATGAGGAGATGGCTTTATTCATTAGGAAGTTCATGAGGTAAGGTGCCAAGCCAAGTGGCAAGTACTCAAGGGATAAGGAAGTCAAGAAATCATTTACTCCACCTCATGAGAGGAGTGGTCATGCTAAGAGCAATAGAAAGGCCCAATGCTTCAAGTGCAAGAAGTTAGGACATTATGCTTCGAATTGTCCAAGTGGTGATTCTAAGAAGGACAAGAAGGGAAAAGCCATGGCGGCCACATGGAGTGAAGATGATGACTCTAGTGATGAGTCTTCTAGTGAGGAAGAGATGGTGAGCAACTTTGTTGCATTCACAGCCTCTCACTCTATTCTAGAGGATGTATGTCAAGATTCGTTGGACAAGGAGGATGATCTAAATCATCAAGAGTGCTTAAGTGAAGATTCTACTATCATTGATCTTTTGGCTAAGATGAATTGTTGTAGGGAAAAACGCATGCACGCAGTAGAAGCGAGACTAAAATTAGGTTTAGTACAGTTTAAAATTTTTTCCTTAAGATGAACCTTAACCCTTTAATTAATTAACATATAACTCAAAGTATCGTACCTTTGTCGCGTGATCCGATTGACGTTGTTTCGATGGTAATCCGTAAGATCTTCCAATCCAATCACAAACGTGAACATCTAGGAGCGTGGTCTCTCTTTCTTTGAATTGTGTACCTGAGGATGGATAACAAAAACTTTTTCTTTTTCGTTAGTCACTAAACCTCTAAGAGATAACAAAGAACGTTTCGGTCACTTTTGAATTCTCAATCTAATGATCGAAACTCGTATGAACCTTATTCGAAGTTGTGCACAAAGCCTATTGATGTATAAGTTACTAGTGCACTATCGAAATAAAACGATCTCTTCTCTTTTTCTCTCTTGGTCAAATTATCACACTAATCTCTAGAGTTGGATTTTATTTTTCTCAAGCAAAAGAAAATAACTCTCACTCAAGCATTTAGGGTTTGCCCAATTCTTATTGCCATAAAATATATATATAGGACTGAATCCAGATTGCCATATAAATAATATCTATATCTTGGCGACCAATTCTTTATACCATATAAATAATATATATATCAATATATATGCCACGAATTCTGCATGCCACATATATTATCTATAGCGGCCGAAATTTGCTTTCCAGCTATATTATCTATAGTGGCCAAAATTTGCTTTTCACATATAATATATATTAGTGGCCGAATTCTCTTGCCTAAAATATAGGGTGATAGCCTGTAAGGTTGATAATTAGTGTTGGCATTAATTCCATATCAAAACGTGTTTATCTTGTAATGTTTAGTGGTTAGTAATTGAAGAATTTTGAAGATGAAGGACGTCTCAACCACAACTCATTCAAGAAGCTGGCTTTTAAGAGATTCGGGCATTATTGGTCGACAAAGGTATTCAAGGACCTCTTATCTCTTACAAGGCTAGGCACACACTCACACATATCATTCTTGTGTGTTCCTTCATGATTTAATTTCATTTACATATCACTTTCACACACTTGGCAAAATAAGCTCATGCATTCATATTAAGTTAATAAACTTTGTGTTTTGCATTTTCTAGGACTATGTCCGGAAACTAGCATATGTGTGTGTCTTTGTGTTTGTATGTTTCCATATTTTGTGTTTAGGACTTGAACATGTTCTTATTTAATGCCTTATTGAGTTCCGGTCATTTTGGTTACTCATTCATAAGGTTTCGAGTCCAAACAAGTTGACTATGCTACTTTTCGTTCTCATTCATTGAGTTGACTTCATCGATGATTTCCGAGATGATTTCTCAACCGTTTTTTAAAGTTGTGTAGTCATCGTCATGCGTGAGAGAGTCATGGTTCGTAATCCAGAAATAGATTTGAAATCGGAGTTCGGACGCCCAAGATACGGGCTGAAGAACGGAGGGAGCGCGCGAGAGGACAGCCCAAGCCGTGAGGCCACTTGGGCTGGCCGTTGGTAAGGCCGTGGGCCCCACGGCCTGGAGCAGCCTCTGCTCCCGTGTGGGCCATGCGCCCCCCACGGCCAGGGGGTGATGTGGCCACACTTGATTGGCTGCCTTGGCCCTTCTCTCTCTCCATTTTGAAAAATAAGAAGAAAAAGTTTCAGTTTTCCCGATATAGAATCCTCTCCAATTTTCAGATTTTCAAAACACCATATCTTCCTCATCCGGAGTCGGATTTGAGTGATTCAAGTTGGAGAGTGTTTTTATTTGAGTCCTCTAACATCTCCAAGTGGTTTGGTGGCTGTTTGATAATGATTTCAAGTGGTTGAACACTGATTTCCGAACCAGCTGCAGAATCCTAGGTAATGGTCTCAACTTTGGGATTTCTTGCTTTTTGACCTTCCATTTTCTTGGGGTTTCTTCTTCAATATCTATTTTTATGTTTGGAAAAAGATATTGAGAAAGATAGCTTGATTATCATTCTAATTGAAAGTCAATTTGTGGACTAATGTTGACTAGATTCTATGATTCTAGGTTTTACATATGTTCGTGAGTTGTATTGTGATTAGAATGGCATCTTAGGTTGTTTGGAACTTAATTGAATTAATTTTGTGTTAAAATGACCTTGAGATTTGATTTGATCCTTTGATTGATAAAATCTAGGATTCGTGTATTTGTTTGTAATTTAGAGAATATAGGTTTTGATTGATGTAAATCTCAAAAACCTTGCTCTATATTTTTGACTAGAATATTGATTTATTTTAATCTCATATATCTAGCATTTAATTGTATATTGATAGCATCTTGAATTTGTACTTCATGAATATATTTTGATTCAAGTGTTGTATATGTGAATGAGACTTTGAGCGTATGTGTTTGGTGTTTCACATGCTTAGGTTTTTATTCTCGTATTTTGCATCTAGACTTGATTACTTGTGATATCACATGTTTAGGTCTATTTGTGCCATAGAATGTATTGATCACATGTTCTATGTTGTATTGATTGTTTGCATCATTTGCATTCACATGATCACACTAGGAAGTCCTTGTAAAAGGCATGAAGTCTTGGTTAGAGTCGGGGTGACTCGGATAGCCAAGCAAGAAGTCTTGCCTAGAGTCGGGATGACTCGGATAGGTAAGCAAGGAGTCATGGCTAGAGTCGGGAGGACTCGGATAGTCATGCATGGGAGGCTCCCTAGAGGCAAGAGTGCCTTGGATAGGGAGTTGGCTATTGTATTGGTAGGCCTAGGCGTATGGTTAGACATAGACTCCAAAAGAGCGGGGTACACGGGAGGTGTATGCACTCTTGAGGAATTTCTAATCTTCCATCGATGTTGGTTTTGTGTGTTGTCCAATATATGGTGGTTTCGCATCATTGAGGGATCTCATACTTTCCAATAGGGTTGGGTAGACTTAGACTCCACTAGGTTGGGTGAGCTAAAGATTGGTCACTTTGTGGATTCTCTATTTTTACCATCCAATATATATAGTACCCTAATGGTTGTATTTCAACCCGTGGATGTTTCCTCCTCGGAGGTTTTACCACGTTAAAAAAAGCTCATGTGTCAATTCTTTCTATCTCTCTTTTATATATGTTTATGTGTATGTTTTAATCTTGTGGTACAATATTCACTTGTGATATATTTGGAAGCAAGGTTGTGTAAAGTGTGATTTGTAATCAATATTCATTTTGATCATTTTTGTATATACAATTCTTTTGTGTAAATATTATTCTCTTATTCTTTGATTCTTTTGTATAGATATATCTAGATTGATATTTGTATATACATTGAACATTAATATTAATACATGTATCCTTTGTTTTTTGTTTTAATATATTTCCTTCATTAACAAGTTGTAGTAGTTTTACTTAGTGTACTTACATTGTAATATTCAAAATACAACTTGTGGAATTTGATCTTAGTTGAATATCTTGTATATGAGATACATTTTTTGTTGGTATATGTTTTGTAGGCTAAGGGTGGTGAATTGAGCATACATGTGTTAATTGTTTTTCTCATAACAATCATGTTTAAGGTTAATTTGTTTGCTCACCAAGGTTTTGCATAAGTCACGAAAGAGTTTTTAAAACTAGTGCGTCAACCTATTCACCCCTCTAGGTTGTTTAGTATAACCTTGTAGGTATTTTCAATTGGTATCAGAGCGGGTCACTTAAAGCAATTAGTGTGATTTGGGATCTACAAGGTTATTTACTATGATAACAACCTTTAGTCTATTTTTGTTTGTAAAGGTTGTCCTCCTTTGTTGATTGGGAAAATATTTGTTTTGATGAAAATGCTCATGATAGACTTTGCTATGTCTAGTGATGAGGAAGCTTGGTTGGATTGTCATGAAAGGTTTCTCTTCTCCATGTTTTACATTTGATGGAGTAGTTTCTCCAAACCAATATGTTCATAAAGTATGAATGAGGTTTATTTTTGAGAAGTTGAAACTTTTAGACCTTTTTGCCATTTATAGTGGTGTAAGTTTTTTTTTTAAACACCTTGTTCTTTATAAAGATTCAAATATGGCAAAAGAGGCATGGAATAGATTCCAAGCTACTTGTGAAAAAGATTCTTCTCGTTTTATATTTCATTTGTCTACTAACAATTTTGTTGATAAGCTTGAAAAGCATGTTAGTGACAAAAGTAAAGAAGAAGAAGTTTTCCCGGAGGATGATCGTTCTAGACATGATCACTTGAGTTTGCAACTCAATGAAGAAGATTGCAAATCAAAGACCACCAACTTCAACATGATGGCAAGAGCTCAATCTCTTGAGAAGAAAAGAGATAAAGCTTTGAAGGAAGTTGAAGTGAAGAATGGAGTGATCAAATGTCTAGAAAAGAAGACGGTTGAAGTTGCTCTTGTGTTAGATAGTTTAATAAATGTTTTTGCTAATAATGTGTTTTCTTTCTTATAGGAAACTATCAAAGGCAAGGAAGAGGAGTTGGCGATCATGAAGGCCAAAGAGCTTCGTGATCTTCATGAAGATTCAAGTGATTTAAGCTTTGTAGTTGAGCAAGTTAAGTCTCCTACAACTAAAGGGAAGTCACTAAGGAACAAAAGGATTTCAAAGGCCAATCTTCCAAGGTCAAGTACAAAATCAAGAAGAGTAAGGAGCCTTCACCGTCGGTACACTCTCACCCAAATAGTAACATCTCCTTATGTATTCCGGTTTGTAATTTTTTGAATTGTTGTAGTGCATACTAAATTTATATGGCATGAGTATATTAGACAATGCAAACTAGGGAATGAGATGCATGTTAGTGAGATGAGAAAATCTTCTATGAATGTTTCTTGCATGATAACACTTTGAATTTTGTGCATGATAACGATAATCATGTAAGGAATATTGTCATGAAGATTTGGGTGAAAATGAGTGTTTCACATGATCATATGCATAGTCTTGATAATATCTTTGTTGATAGCAATAATGTTGTGTAAAACATGAGAATATCTTTATAGAGAAGATAGTTGATGTTTATCTTCTAGATATAATATTGCTTTGAGAAATGATCATGATGGTTTATGTGTTTGTGCTCCCTAGACCAAATGAGTCAAGGGTGAGTGCTCTTACCATTAGTGTAAGTTGCACATGTGAGTTGGCTTTAAGATTAGTGTCTAGTTTTGAGTAACTTAGCTAGCTAGCTTTGTTTCTCTATGACTTTGACATGAACTTAGCTATCTCACAAATATTATTATGATAGTCAAAATCCGTTGATTAACTTTTGAGAAGTTGCATATCATGAAATCTATTTGGTGATAATCATGTTAAGACTTTTGGAGAAAGTCATTTTTGTTGTTGATTGAGTTGAAATGCTTAGTCTTTATTCTCTTGGGATGAAACACCAACAACTTGTTGTCATGAGAACAAACAAGCCAAGAGAGCTCATAAAAAGAGTGAAGGCTTTGCATATGATGAAAAAGCTTGCTTAGGTATTTCTATATCCTAATGCTTGCTTTCTAGCTTTTCATCTTTCAACTCTATGTTTGCATTACATCATGTAGCATGTCATATTATAGAACTAGTATAGCATTCATATGGTTCTTGTTGACATTTGCTCTCTAAAGATCTTTTAGTGATGTGTTCACAATGATCTTATACATGATGCTTGAAATGCTTGTGTGATTGTTGAGTGGCTTGATGAGCAAAACTTAATTTAAATATCAATATCTTTGAGAGCTACTCACTTGAGAAGTAATGATCTTAAACAAATAACTTGTATTGTTTATAGATCATGCACTTGAGCTTGAAAATCTTATTTTTTTTTGAAAAGTGCACTAATGCTTCTCTTATATGTTTTAGTTTTTGAGTATGTGTGGTTGAAAGTATGTAGATTATGGATGCATCTAGAAGCCTATTGCTTAGTACATGATAGATGACCTATGGTATGTATCCATTTTGCTTCGGCACTACATAGTAATCAATGAGCACCCTCATGGAAAGGGCTACACACCTTGGTTGTGAAGCCACCCAATGTAGGAAAGGGCTACGCCATTGTGATGAGTGAAAGCCGCCATGAGGAGTATATGTTTTTGTTAGTAAAATCAAAGAAGTGTTGAAATAAATCATAAAAAAAAAAAATCTTTGATTCTAAGCCTAAAAGAAATGAAAAATAAAAGGCTTATTGGTGTATAGTTGAGAATTGTGAAAAAGCTCGGGTTCACAAATAGAAACGGGAAAACGAGCCACATGCACACACACGCTCACATGTTGATATCTATTCTTTTAAAGCAAAAACCGGATGAATATCGGTTTGACCTATTTTTGGAAATGCTTTAGATGGATAGGTGTGGAAATTATTTGCATGTTGATGTCACAATTACTCCTATTATATATGTGAGAAGCATTCACACACACACACACACACACACACACACATATTTTGCTTATGTGCTTGATTCATTAGCAATGTGAGAATATTTTTGAGAGATTAATGAAAATCTATGATTTTCTCTTGGACTTTGAAAAGTGATGAAATATTTTCTCTAATTGCTTGAATGTGTGATTGTGTGGATCTCGTTGTGAACAATACTCTATCTTGATCTTAGATAGAGCACTTATCAAGGGGGAGCATAGTATGCTAGACTTTGTTCTCTTTTATGATATGTTCACATGCTTCAAGTTGATTCATAATCCCTTTTGAACAAATCTACTTTGTGATAATATGTGAAGCATATGTTTAGGGGGAGCTTAGTTTATTCAACTTTGCTTTCTATACGATTTGTTTGCTTAATATCTCGTTCTTTATCTCTTGTATTCTTTGTGTATTCCTTGACAAAAAAAAGGGGGGGGGGGGGGGGGGGGGGGGGGGGGGGGGGTGGGGAAATGTATACCTCACCATGTGTGGAGAAATGTTCCAAATGTGAGAGTATTATTTCTCTTTGTGCTTAATTGAGACTTTGTCTTAAGGGGGAGAATTCTTGTCTTAAAGGAGAGAAAAAAATTCTTGCTTAATAAGGTTAAAGAGCTTAGGGAGAGCTTTAAATATAACATTTATTTGAGATAAAGCATTTGTTTTGAGATAAGGGAATTTATTGTTTGTTTGGCATATTTTGTTTTAATATGATGAATCTTGAAGATGTTATTTCATATGTCTTGATATGCATAATGATTCTTCATAATGATATATGCCTTTGGATGTTTGATCACAATTAATGCATGAATCTTTTTGTAATAATTGTATGATTGTGTTTGCAATCACCTTCTCTTTGTTTGGGGTTGTATAGTAGTTGAGATTGCAATCAATTTCTTCATTCTTGTGGTTGATAAGAGAGTAATTGCAATGAAATCCTCTTTGTATGGGGCCGATAGTAATTGTAGTTATAATCAATTTAGTTGAGTGTAGTTGCAATGAGTTCATCTTTGTTTTGGAGTCGATAGTAATTGTGGTTGTAATCAATTCAATTGATTATGGTTGCAAAAAATTCCTCCTTGCTTAGAGTGATAGTAATTGTGGTTGTAATCAATTATATTGCTTGTAGTTGCAAAAAATTTCTCCTTGCTTAGAGTGTTAATAGTTGTTGTTATAATCAAATCTCTTCTTGAATGGGGTCGAGATGATTGTTGTTGATACCAATTCCTTTATATTTGGGGTTGATATGATTGTTTATGCAATTGTTGAATTTGTTAGAAATGACCAATGTGCTTATGAGTAAAATTTATGCATTTGTGATTCATTTTACCTTGATGAGTTTGTTGTGTTGTCTAGATTTGTATAACCTTGCTAGGTTAACATCGATAACAACAAGAATCAAGGGAGAAGATATAAGAGCTAAACACAAAGGTGGTTCAATAAGATGCAAAAATCAAGAACTTTGAAGAAAGCATTTCTTCAAGCAAAGCATCCACCTCCAAATATGAGGTCATCAAATTGTTCAACGTTCTTTGGTGGCACAAGTTGCTAGCAAAGCTTTTGTGATCTCAAGGTATCTTTTCTCTTTTCCCTTTGGCTTCATTTTATGTCAAAAAGGGGGAGAAATATGATATTGTTTTTGTAGGGAAAAATAATAACAAAAGTGGTAAACGCAGCGGAAGCGATACTAAAAACGATTTAGTGACTTTTAAAAATTTTTCCTTTATGAACCTTAAACCCTTTTAATCAATAAACATGCATATACATTAACAAAAGTAAATTACCTTTTGTCGCGTGATCCGATTGACTTACGTCGATGGTAATCTGCAAGACCTTCAATCCGAGCACGAACGTGGATCACCTAGGAGCGTGGTCTCCCTTTTCTTTGAATTGCAAACCTGTGAATGGACCAAACAAAAACTTTCTTTTCTTTGTTAGTCACAAAACAATCAAAAGAATGTCAAAATTATTCCGGTCACTTTTGAGTTCTCAATCTAATGATCGAAACTCGCGTGAACCTAGATCGATATCGTATACACAAGCTTATTGATGATTAAGCAATAGTATACTATCAAAGAATAATCTCACACTCCTTTTTGTCTTTTTAGAATAAAAACTCTCTTGGAATTAAGAAGAAGAAGAAAGAAATAAAAACTCAAGCACCAAAACTTGTGGTGGCCTCAATCATACCCTAGACAATCATATTGGAGATAGTGTATCCTCGTGATTAATATCAGTAATCGCCAAGAGTTCATAGACCACCTATAACTCTCCAAGTTACCATATTTACTCATATGACCACGTTTTGAACTTGGATATTTTGACTTGTCCAGAAGCCATGTTTTCAATAGACACTATTGAAAACTCAACGTTGAGATTTAATATCCAATTACCTCAAAACATCCATATGATGATATTATACTCTCATTTAGTTAAATGGAGCCACGATGTCCATATCTATAAATGAAGTCCTCTATCGATTAACAAATGAATATCACCAAACTATCGAGGATAGACTATGCGATATAATCGTACTCATTGATAACTCAAATGATATCACTTGCAACCATAAGTCCATCATTTATCTCAAGATTAAGATAGACTCTCCGATTGTCCTGATAATGAAAAGACTATTATCTATTGACGGTTCTAGATAAAGCTTTTCATTGTGATCCAGTTCAATGCACCCATTGCACTAGATCCTTTTGCTCGAAGACACTCCGATGATTTTAGACTCATCATATCTCATTTGATCCCACTCAAATGCTAGCAAAAGAATTCTACAACTTTAACAAGATAAAGGTGCCCAACCTTTAACTTAAGTTGTGAACATTATTCAAGACTAACTAAAGAATTGTGTCTACCACATACATATCCAGATGTACGAACAATTCTTCTTTTCCCATAGTCTTTAGACCTTATGATTATTTACTTTGACAATTATAATATAAACTATAAATGCTATACGATTTGTTAAACCAGAAATCACTTTATTAATATGAAAAAGATTGTTAATTACAACATTACACTCTTGCTATTGAGCATAATCCTAACAGTTTTAGCATATCTTCTTTATGTATGTGTTAAGTATTGAACTTCATATGGCGTGTAATATCTTGGCTATGATATCTTTGTTGGATGCATGTATTTAGGGGGAGCATACATGATCCATTTGAACTTTAAATGTGTTATTTTCTTGCCAATGAATATATATTGCCATATGTGTTGTCTCTTGGATATTCTTGTGCTTTCAAGTTTATTTTAGGTGATATCAAGAGAAGACCAAGTTGAAGTTCAAGACTTGTTTGGTTGTTAATTTGTGTCTATATGTGTAACTCATTGTACTCATTGTGACCAAATTTTCTTTGTAATTGTTTTAGTGTTTGTTTAAGGGTTTTGACATGGAATTTGCCAAAGGGGGAGATTGTAAGGTTGATAATTAGTGTTGGCATTAATTCCATATCAAAACATGTTTATCTTGTAATGTTTAGTGGTTAGTAATTGAAGAATTTTGAAGACGAAGGACGTCTCAACCACAACTCATTCAAGAAGCCGACTTTTAAGAGATTCGGGCATTATTGGTCGACAAAGGTATTCAAGGACCTCTTATCTCTTACAAGGCTAGGCACACACTCACACATATCATTCTTGTGTGTTCCTTCATGATTTAATTTCATTTACATATCACTTTCACACACTTGGCAAAATATGCTCATGCATTCATATTAAGTTAATAAACTTTGTGTTTTGCATTTTCTAGGACTATGTTCGGAAACTAGCATATGTGTGTGTCTTTGTGTTTGTATGTTTCCGTATTTTGTGTTTAGGACTTGAACATATTCTTATTTAATGCCTTATTGAGTTCCGGTCATTTCGGTTACTCATTCATAAGGTTTCGAGTCCAAACAAGTTGACTGTGCTACTTTTCGTTCTCATTCGTTGAGTTGACTTCATCGATGATTTCTGAGATGATTTCTCAACCTTTTTTTAAATTTGTGTAGTCATCGTCATGCGTGAGAGAGTCACAGTTCATAATCCAGAAACAGATTTGAAATCGGAGTTCGGACGCCCAAGATACGGGCTGAAGAACCGAGGGAGCGCGCGAGAGGACAGCCCAGGCCGTGAGGCCACTTGGGCTGGCCGTTGGTGAGGCCGTGGGCCCCACGGCCTGGAGCAGCCTCTCCTCCCGTGTGGGCCACGCGCCCCCCACGGCCAGGGTGTGACATGGCCACACTTGATTGGATGCCTTGGCCCTTCTCTCTCCTCCTATTTCTTCCCTCTCTCACTCCATTTTGAAAAATAAGAAGAAAAAGTTTCAGTTTTCCCGATATAGAATCCTCTCCAATTTTCAGATTTTCAAAACATCATATCTTCCTCATCCGGAGTCGGATTTGAGTGATTCAAGTTGGAGAGTGTTCGTATTTGAGTCCTCTAACATCTCCAAGTGGTTTGGTGGCTGTTTGATCGTGATTTCCAGTGGTTGAACACTGATTTCCGAACCAGCTGCAGAATCCGAGGTAATGGTCTCAACTTTGGGATTTCTTGCTTTTTGACCTTCCATTTTGAAATTCCCTTAAGCAATATAGTGTTAAATATATCTAGAGGGGGGGGGGGGGGGTGAATAGGTATTTACTCAAATTCTACCAATCTTAAAAATGATGCGGAATATAACAAAGAAAATGCACACTTGATTAGATTTAGCAAATGAATTGATTTCACTAATACAAGAGTTAATCAATTTACAAGATATGCAATCAATGTAAGATATGGAAGATAAAGAAAAATAAAAACAAAAATGAACACAAGTATTTTTTACGTGGTAAAACCTCTAAGAGGAAACATCCACGGGTTGATACCACAACCACCGGCGAAGCAATCCACTATGTGAAAAAGGACTTACACACTCAAGCTATCACTCATGATATCCGCTCAAGCTATCAACTCCTAATCTACCCTCGGGCTAGTGAATCACCAAGCCTACTTCCTATCCGAGATGTATCCTACACCTCTAGAAAGCAACTTCCTATCCAAGACGCTCACGTCTCTAGGAAGATTTCATGCTTAGCTATCCGGATCACGAAGATCCTAGTTAAGCTCTCCTAGCTCAACCATCCGGAGTACCACACTCCTAGCTAAGACTTTTGCTTGACTATCCGGACCACATGTCCTAGTTAAGACTCCCTTGCTCTACACAAAGCTTCACTCACTTTGCAAGAGACTTCAACCTTATGCAAGGCTATGATCTAAAGTGATGCAAATGATACAAGCACAATCAAATTAAGCTAGATGATCAATCAAGCAAAATGTACATGTTCAATGATAGTCTAGAATTTGCTTTCAACACACAATCACAAAAATTATCTAGAAATCAAAACATGCAAATCAATAAGAACAAAGGTATGAATATTCAATTTATCACACTAAAAACCTAGTTCTTAGATCATGAAATAAAACATAGAAAATAACATGAAGCACATCACTCATATATTTTCTAGGATCAATTTCATGATAAATCAAGTTTAGCACATAAATGTTCAAGACTAATCACAAAGCTAAATCTCAATTAACAAATGATCAAACAACCCTAGCAAGTGATCTAACATACTTCTCAACAAATTTCATCAATCAAATAGTAAGAATCAAAAGAAGATCAAAGATGAAATTGAAAAAGAAAAAGTTGTATCACACATACTGACCACGGACTGGAAAACGCTCAACTGAGAACAATGGTGAAGTCAGCTGCCTCTGGAAATTCTTGGGGTTTGTAGCTCTCTTCGAGACCAACAATTTTGGTTTTTGAATCGATTGATTTCGAGTTCGTATGAGAGAGATATGATCAAAACAAGTAAACAAAAATTGTAGAAAACTGATGCGGGAAAGTCAAGTGTTCTTCAAAAACAATTGCATAAGTGTGGAGGGAAGGAGGTTTGCTTAAAAGGAGGGAAAAGGAGAGATTTTCCGAGAAAATCACGTGCTGCCATGTCACCACCCCATGGGGGGCGCGTGGGGCCCACGGGAGCAGAGGGCTCCCTTGCCCGTGGGGCCCACGACCTCCCTCACGGGCTAGCCAAGTGGCCACACGTGATTCACACTTCTCTCGCGCGCTCCCTCGATTCGTTGGCCCATATCTTGAGCATCCGACCTCCAATTTCAAATCCGTTTTCGGATTACGAACCGTGACTCCCTCACACACGACTACGACTACTCAACTTTGAAAAATGGTTGAGAAATCATCTCGGAATCCGATGATGAAGTCAACACAACAAATGAGAACGAAAAGTAGCATAGTCAACTTGTTTGGACTCGAAACCTTATGAATGAGTAACCGAAATGACCGGAACTCGATAAGGCATTAAATAAGAACATGTTCAAGTCCTAAACACAAAATACGAAAACAAATAAACACATATTCACACAAACATGCCATATCAAAGAGATAGTCACAAAGCATGCAATTTCACAATGTTTGTCAATACAAGATCAATGCATGAGCATGCTATGAAGTGTGTGAATGTGTTATACCAAATGTTTGAACCACGATGCAGGGACACACATGTATGAATTGTGTGTGTGTGCGCTAACGCCTTGTAAGAGGGTGGAAGTCAAGATTTACCTTTGACGTTTTTCACCTCTTGAAGACGACTTTTGCACTAGACGTTGCTCTTTACTCTTTAAGCTTCCTTTCTTCAAATAATGTCCTAAGCAACAACTAATACAATCATAGAGTGTTTTGCAATGGAATTAAGCCAATACAAATCATAAACCTTACACATTTGCTTGGGGTTTCTTCTTCTATATCTATGTTTATGTTTGGTAAAAGCTATTGAGAAAGATAGCTTGATTATCATTCTAATTGAAAGTCAATTTGTGGACTAATGTTGACTAGATTCTATGATTCTAGGTTTTACATATGTTTGTGAGTTGTATTGTGATTAAAATGGCATCTTAGGTTGTTTGGAACTTAATTGAATTAATTTTGTGTTAAAATGGCCTTGAGATTTGATTTGATCCTTTGATTGATAAAATCTAGGATTTGTGTATTTGTTTGTGATTTAGAGAATATAGGTTTTGATTGATGTAAATCTCAAAAACCTTGCTCTATATTTTTGACTAGAATATTGATTTATTTTAATCTCATATATCTAGCATTTAATTGTATATTGATAGCATCTTGAATTTGTACTTCATGAATATATTTTGATTCAAGTGTTGTATATGTGAATGAGACTTTGAGTGTATGTGTTTGGTGTTTCACATGCTTAGGTTTTTATTCTCGTATTTTGCATCTAGACTTGATTACTTGTGATATCACATGTTTAGGTCTATTTGTGCCATAGAATGTATTGATCACATGTTCTATGTTGTATTGATTGTTTACATCATTTGCATTCACATGATCACACTAGGAAGTCCTTGTAAAAGGCATGAAGTCTTGGTTAGAGTCGGGGTGACTCGGATAGCCAAGCAAGAAGTCTTGCCTAGAGTCAGCATGACTCGGATAGGTAAGGAAGGAGTCATGGCTAGAGTCGGGAGGACTCGGATAGTCATGCATGGGAGGCTCCCTAGAGGCAAGAGTGCCTTGGATAGGGAGTTGGCTATTGTATTGGTAGGCCTAGGCGTATGGTTAGACATAGACTCCAAAAGAGCGGGGTACACGGGAGGTGTATGCACTCTTGAGGAATTTCTAATCTTCCATCGATGTTGGTTTTGTGTGTTGTCCAATATATGGTGGTTTCGCATCATTGAGGGATCTCATACTTTCCAATAGGGTTGGGTAGACTTAGACTCCACTAGGTTGGGTGAGCTAAAGATTGGTCACTTTGTGGATTCTCTATTTTTACCATCCAATATATATAGTACCCTAATGGTTGTATTTCAACCCGTGGATGTTTCCTCCTTGGAGGTTTTACCACGTTAAAAAAATCTCATGTGTCAATTCTTTCTATCTCTCTTTTATATATGTTTATGTGTATGTTTTAATCTTGTGGTACAATATTCACTTGTGATATATTTGGAAGCAAGGTTGTGTAAAGTGTGATTTGTAATCAATATTCATTTTGATCATTTTTGTATATACAATTCTTTTGTGTAAATATTATTCTCTTATTCTTTGATTCTTTTGTATAGATATATCTAGATTGATATTTGTATATACATTGAACATTAATATTAATACATGTATCCTTTGTTTTTGGTTTTAATATATTTCCTTCATTAACAAGTTGTAGTAGTTTTACTTAGTGTACTTACATTGTAATATTCAAAATACAACTTGTGGAATTTGATCTTAGTTGAATATCTTGTATATGAGATACATTGTTTGTTGGTATATGTTTTGTAGGCTAAGGGTGGTGAATTGAGCATACATGTGTTAATTGTTTTTCTCATAACAATCATGTTTAAGGTTAATTTGTTTGCTCACCAAGGTTTTGACATAAGTCACGAAAGAGTTTTTAAAACTAGTGCGTCAACCTATTCACCCCCCCTCTAGGTTGTTTAGTATAACCTTGTAGGTATTTTCATAGCCTAAATCTTCTCCCAAGTAGGATTTATGCCTTATAGCATAAATCCTAACCTGAGGTAGATTTCTTATCTTTGGCCGAAATCCTCACACAAGGAGGATCTGTGTTTTCACCAAAGACTCCTATCAATCTTTAGAATTCCAACCATAATCCAACTCATTAGTGTATTATTAAATTGTGACTTAATCAAAAGACATCCTAATTTGATTAGATAAATAAATTCCTTTTATTTATCTACTTACCAAATAAAGTCTTTGATTTTTATTATACTACCAACAATAGTATAACACTAAGAAACATATTTCCTAGTTAGAAAAAGATTTTGACTTTTAATTAAATAATTAATTAATAAATAAATAAATTTCCATTTAATTAATTAATAAAATAAAATAATATAATAGGCTTATTTACTAGCCTTGCTGCCCAAGTCCATATCATGGGCTGTAAGGATTCTCATATCTTGATTGGCTTATTTCGTGGATAAACCACGTGTTGGGGATTATATGTAAGGGTAGCTTAAGTTGTTCATAATCAAGCTCAAGACCCTCTCATGTCCTCAAAGTTGATAAGCACCAAAGGTAAACTTCTATGTGCTTAATTTTCTTTGAAGAGATTAGTTGCACACACACACTTACATCTCATGCTTAATTCATTTTCTTGTATGTTGTGTATGTGTTGAAATTATGTGCATTCATGATCATATAACATCTCTTCTTGCATAAGTATTGATTGCATCTTGTGATTTTAATGTCATACCATGTTAGGCTTTTAGGATGCATCTTGTTTTACCTTTTTACCCTTGCATGTGTTTGTGGGGTTCAAAGGAGTGGGCTGTGCTGTGCGCTGGTCGTCATGCGCCGGACCAGCACAGATCGCCCAGTGGTCTGTCGTTGGTCGTGCGCTGGTCCACCAGCGCAAGCCCACCAGCGCAAATCGCCCAGTGGTTTGCCACTGGTGCTACGCCACTAACCTGCGCTGGTCGACCAACGCACCATGCAAATTTGGTCTATGCGCTGGTCGTGCGTTGGACGTCCAGCGCACAACGCACAAACTGGTGCGATTTTTCAAAATGACCTCACTCTACTAGAGTTGCCTATATATATTCTTCTATGTTTTTAGGTCGTCCAAGAGAGTCAAAATATCATATATTTTCCTTAGAATATTTTTCAAGTGAAAAATCATTAAAGAACTCTCCTTTAAACACTCAAATACATTACTTTGTGCATCAAAGATCATTTTGCAATCATCCATGCATAGGTTTGCATCATCACAACTTGCTTGGTAAGATTTTGATTAATTTCATCTTAGTTGAGTATTTTTACTATCAAGCCATCTCTTTTAATTACTTGTATGTTTTTAGATCATATGCTAAATACAAGAATAGAGAATTGATTGTGATGAATTGATTGAGTGTTGTATTGTGATAGATATCTAGGTTTTTATAATCTATGTTTATCTAAGCTATTATGACATGTCATTTAGCACTTGATATCTAGGATTGATTTAATTGATTATATCATCAGCCTAGATAAGCATTGATCGCGCTCCAAATGTTCACATTTAGCGCTCCCTTTTCCTATCTTTTGTATTCGTTTCCGAGCATTTTTGTGTATTTAATAGGGTGTAAATAAGTGTTTCAGGGAATTAGGGAAGTTCAGGGGCAATTGTGTAATTTTGGACAAATCAGGGGCAAAAGTGCAATATTCGGAAATATATTGCATATTCTGTGAATAGTGAAGAGATCAGGGGTGCAGAACGTAATTCGCCAGCCAAGGCGGGTTCTGAAGGCGGGAATATGCCAGCCTTCCCGAAGGTTTGAAGTCGCCGGATAGCAAGGCGGGTTCGCACGACGAGCTCGTGTGGCGGGCAATTAGCCGCCTACATCTTTTCTGAAGCCAAGGCGACTTTGTGACTGTGGGAAAGAAGACTCCGAGAAGCTCGCCAAGGGCAAGGCGGGTTCGCGCGGCGGGTTCGTGCGGCGGGAATAAACCCGCCCCAGGCACGTCCAAGGGCCAAATTTGACACTTCTTGCCTCATTTGAAGAAAAACATATATATATACTTCTCTCTCCTAATACACACTCACACACATCAAATTAAATACCCTAATAGCTTAGAATTAACCTAGTTTAGTTTAGAATCACACATCAAACACTACATAGTTCATGTGAATTTCCTAGCTTGGAAGAAGAAGGCTTTGTGCTCTATTGAAGACAAGAAGCTTACCAACTTGTGGTTTCTTCTTAATCTTTTACTTCTCTTCCATTTATTTGTATTCATGAACATGTATGTGTAATATTACTTTAAATGTTGAGGAATGGATTTTATATGAATTATTCTTGTAGTTAATTGATCATATCTTTACCATATCCATCTTGAGTGATTAATTGTTGAATTGAATTAGATTGAATGTTTACATGTTGGTAATTGATCACTAGTAACATGTAAACTTTGTTTTACAACATTAATTATCTCTAGTGGTAAGGATTTAGTTAGTATTTGCATGTCCATGCATATTAGCTAGTTCTTAATGTTCTAGGTTGTAAACCATCTATTATTGTCATTCTAATAACTATTAGTTGATAGTAATTGAGTGGTAGGATTAGATTGCATATGCCATAGAACATAAATGCTTAATTGAGATCAATTGATATATTCCTCTTCATTTGTATCTTTGCTCTTGCATAATCTTTGCAAGAATTTGTTAGTTAGGTTAGTTAATGATAAATTAGTTAGTTGTAGTAATTTAGTGTAATTTAATTATATTGCTTTAGTTGTTAATTTACTTATTTGCTTAGTTGATAATTTAATTAGTTTAGGTTAATTATAATTGTCTTTAGTGTAGAGATTGCGTATCCTAGATCATAGGATTCGCATCGCTTTTAGTTTTCCGCATTAGTGTAATCACATTAGATTAGTTGTAGCTTACTTACCACCATCTCATTTACATTTTCATGCATTTGTAATTATTGTAAATATAATAATTAGCTTAATTATAACATAAGACGTAGAACCGACTTTACGTGTACCAACCAACCACACTCCCCCGTGGGAACGATACCCTTACTCGTAACCACTATACGTGGCCAACGATTCGTATACTTGCGAATAGGGTAGAAATACACTCGCACGCATGTACCATCATTTACCGATAGTTTATAGAACTATTGTGTGTCCTGTGCACCGATCAAGTTATTGGCGCCATTGGGGATAGTTTATTAGAACAATTATGTGCGCATCAAGTTTTTGGCGCCGCTGCCGGGGAATGGTAGTAGTGTACATTTAGTAGGTCTAGTCTTTGTTTTATTTAAGTTATTTTTCCTTATTTTTATTTTTACTTTATTTTCTTTTATTTTTAATTGTTCATATTTAATCTTGTTCGACGTGATTCTTGTTTAGTCTGTTTGATTGTTTCAGAATTCCAAATCGACATGGAGTGGGGAAACTCAATGTTAGCCACGCAATTGGCCGACTTGTCAAAAATGGTGAAGACTCTCTTGGCACAATATGAGCAGCCGGTGGCTGAAGTTTATCCGCCTTGTGGGTGGAATAAACACATGATGGACTTGGGTCCACGAGGAGAGCAATTGCCGGAATATGAAGAAGAGATACCTCCCATGTACCCTTATCAAGAGTACAACAATCAAGGAAGCTATGAACAAGAAGAGCAAGACCATCAATGGAGCAACCATGAAAACTTCTCATCGACGGAACAAAGAATGCTCAACATAGAAGAAGTCGTAGACAGGGTCGGATTTCAGTTGAGCGAAATTTTACAAGAAGTCGAAAAAGAGAAGGAAGAGCCTCCAAGACTCTCTCAACCAACCTATCCTTTGTGTTCACATGAAGAAGAATCGGTACCAACTCCAAGTAGCTCGGAAGACGACATATATGAGGCTTACATGCATTTTGCAGATGAGCTAAAGAAGGAGGAGGAAGAAAAAAGGATAGATGTAACCTATGGTGTAAGGTTCCCAATTGTTGATTGGCTAATTTCGTGGACAAACCACATGTTGGGGTACTTTGTAAGGGTAGCTTAGGTATTGGTTTTATTGTTCGAAGCCCTTTGAAGACCTTGTGTTGATAAGCACCGAAGGTAATTTTCTTTGTGCTTACTTGACTTGAAGAGATAGTTGCACACACTCACAACTCATGCATATGTCTTATCTTTGTATGTTGTGTTCATTTGTGTTGTGCATTAATGCCTATTTTCATCTCTTCTTGCATGTTAAATGATTGCATCTAGCTTATTAATTGCCATATCTTGTTAAGCATTAGGTTGCATTGTTTTCACACTCACACGTGCACTTATTACATGTTTCTTTTGTGTGAAGTGTCTTAGAAGGCTTGCCCTTCTTGTGCCGCGGTTGCCTAATTTTGGCATACCGCGGCATGCAAGCGACAGAGACTTCCATGTCTCTGCCGCGGTTCATCTGCCGCGGTGCCACAACCGCGGCAGTCGAGCGACAGCAATGTCTTCGCTGTGCCGCGGTTATAGTGCCGCGGTTGAGCAACCGCGGCAGGCGAGCCACAGAGATATTTTTGGTGCGTTTTTTCAAAACGACCACACTTCACTTATGGCCCCTATATATATAACACTTTGACTTTAGGTCAGCCAAGAGAGTTCATATCAGATTTCATACTTAGGATATTTTTCAAAGAGAAGAAAAATTCCAAGAACTCATTTTTAATCACTCAAACACTTTTTCATGATCATCAATCATCATCTAGCATCATCTTTGATCATCTAGATGTCATCTAGCATGGATTCTTCATCATACTTTGCTTGGTAAGCTTTTCACTAATATCTTACATATTTTGTGTTTCTCTTATCTAGCAATCTCAATTAATTACTTGTTTGTTATTTTGTATGCTTTGGATACAAGATTGAGATTAGTATGATGTATGTTTGAGAAGTTGTATTGTGCTAGCTTATTAGGTTTTGTGCTTAATATTGTTTAGCTAAACTAATTGACATGTCATTTAGTTTTGATATCTAGGATTGTTCTTAATTGCAAATTCATCATCTTAGATAAGCATATAGGGTTTCCCTTGCTCTATGTTGCATTTGGATATTCATATATTCACTTAGGGTTGTTATTCTCTTCTAGAGAAAGTAAATCTTGTGTGTAGCAACCGAGATTAGGTTGCTTAGATCGTAAGCAAATTGGACTAGGTTCACTCATACCAGGATTAGGTAGGTGTGTGATTACTTCCGGGATTAGGTTGTAATTGTTTACACATTTAGTGGATTCGAGGTTCGAGTGTGGCTTACTTACTAGCCCGTGGTTTTTCCCGTGATGGTTTCCACGTAAAAATCAAGTCTTATTTAATTTCCGCATATTTTACTTGATTTATTGCTTTATCTATTTAGGGGTAATTTCGTAATTTTGACTATCACGAAAAATTGGGTAAAAAGCGTAAAATCTATTCACCCCCCCTCTAGATAGTTTTATACACACCGTGCTATATTTAGTTTCATATGTTATCAAGGAGAACATGGAATTGACAAGTGAAAATATGAGCTTGATGCATATGGTTGAATCACTTGAAGGAGAGAGAGACTCGGAAATTCGAAAATCACAAGCTCTATCCAAATTGATGGAAGAACAAGAGGAAGAGTTCGCTAGGAAATTGCATGGAGTGCAATTGGAAGTAGAAAAGAGGGACAAGGCATTAGTAGAGTTACAAGAAGAGCTCAACATGAGAAACAATGCCTTGGAGATCTCAAAGGTCAAGGAAAATGCAATGATTGTGGAGATAGACAATGTCAACAACACTCTCCAAACCTTGACCAAGACGGGGACCAAGCAAGAGGAACCAAGGAAGCCTTGCACTTCCCATGGTGATGCATGCCATCCAAAGGCCCCCCAAGAAGAAGGTAAAAGGAGTAAGAACGAGAACAAAGGTAGTCTTCCAACTTATTCTCCTACATGCTATTTTTGCAAAACTAGGAATGTCACACCTAGGAGAGTTGTAGGAGAAGCTAGACAAGTTTGGGTTCGAAAGGATCAACTTGTACAAAAGAAAAAGACTCCTTGTGTTAATGGAACAAGCACACCAAGTGATATGGTGTGGGTGGTTAAAAGCCATAAATCTGATATTCCATTAGAAACACCTTCAGACTTCCATGAGTTGCATGATGATTTTTCGAATGATTTGCGAATATCTTTGAACATATGAACTTTTTGATACGTTTGTTAGTGTGCAGGAATTTCAAGCTTTAAGAAAAGGACGCACATAATGGACAGTCGTTTTTATTTTTATTTAAGGACTTTTTAATTTGTAATTATTTTGTACATTTTGTTAATTTAGTGTTAAGAGTCTAGAGTCTCTTATTTATCCACATATCTTGATGAGATGCATGGAAATAGATAGGTTTGGGGGTTCATACTCCTTACTTATTTATTTAGCATGTGCTTGTGGTAGTTTTGGTGTAATTTTCTGTGTGCAGGGGCTGGAATCAAGAAGAAATGCCCACCTCGGGAAGAGTCTGCGGGAATATGCCCGCTCAACAAAGCCGCGGGGTTCTCTTGAACCTTGGCGAGATGACTCCGGGGGAAAAGAAGCCGCATACCAGAAGATAAGAAGCCGTAGAGTTCACCGCGACTTCAGATCTGCGGGAAAGATCCCTCTACACAGAACGTGTGAGCCCGCTGGGATTCTTGAGAATTGCCCGAGAAGAGATTCACGGGAACAAGATGCGGCACACCAACCAAGCACCATACACCATACCATGAAGCCACACCATCCTACGAAGGTCCAATCTCTTACCCTTAAGCTCTTATTTCAAGTTGATATGTTTTGCTTAGCTTAAGTGTGTGAAGTGATTGTGTTGCCTAGTGATTAGGATTGGTTGTTGTAATGTGATTAGTGGTGGATATCTAGGATTGTAAATATGTGTTTATATGTTAGTTGTAGATATTAGGATTGTATATTATGTTGTATTTTTGTTTTTAATTTTGTTGTTGTTTTTCAAACCTTGTGAAAATGCCCTGTTTTGAAAATTTTGAGTCAAATGTTTCTTAAAAACTGTATTAATTGGTGAAGAAATAAATTTTTCTGCCCATGCTGGGTTCATAGTTTCTTCGATACGGTTCCAACGGTATAAAGAACGTAAAGTTCTGGGTGGCGGTTTAAAAGTTATGAGTGTTTCTTCAACCGAAGGTCACAGACGTGCCCTGTTTTCAAAATTCTGCACGTGACCTGTTTTCAACGTCTGTTTTCACACTTTTTTGAATTGAATTTAAAAATATTTTCTTCATGAAAAGTGTTCATTTGCATGTCTATATTCTTTTCTCAAAATTTGAGCATGTTTTATGGAGTATCTTTGAAAATATGCATTGAAAAGCAGACGTTGTTCAAGTTTTAAAAGTTGACAGTTTTTGTCGAAACATTTTCCTCTATTTTTCGATACATCTCTCACATGGTATTTTTGTTTGTTTTTGTGTGTTTAGTTGTATATATGTTAGAATGTTTTGTGCTCATATTTCCAAATCATGAACTCCTTGTCCATGTACTTCAATTTTTCAACATTGAGGACAATGTCGAGTTTAGGTTTGGGGGTGTGGACACATATGTGTCTTTTTCGTATTTTGTGTTGTGAATATTTTGTTTTTGTTTTTATGTCCAAAATTTTCAAATCTCTGAAAATTTTTATCAAAATATTGTGTTTTGGGAGTTGTTTACTTGTGTATACCAATAGGAACATGTCATACTTGCTTTGAAATCTAAATTCTGACTAGTTTGCATGCCATCTAAGTTGTTACACCACTATAAATATGCTTGTTCAGTGCCAATACTTGGATGTTGAGATAAATGAATCTTAGACTTGTTGTTCCTAGGAGAATTGTGGAGACTACCCGTGTGAGACATTGAGCCTTAACGATCATTTGAGAGGGTATTCTAGTCTACTCATTAAAGAGCACTTTTCGAAACTAGGATTGCATTGAGATCTCATTCACAAAGCATTTAGTATTGATTGCCATGAACATGAATATTGTGGACTGCTTGTGCGACTTGTATTCCCTTGTTAGAAAGTCTGACAGATATGATTCTAGGCATGTGTGCGCTTAACTCCATTTCCCAAACACTGTCCTTATGAATGTGTGCTCCAATTGCCAAATTTGAGGCCAAACACAAACCATTCACTTCATCACCACATATATCCATACACATCATTCACATGAAATCTTTAGTTGTTGATCATAGTTTTGCATAAATTATAAATGCAATTGATTAGCTCAATCTGTAAATAGAGTGTACTCAGGCGATGATAGATAATGTGCAATATAGAGGCTAATCTGTAAAAGTGTTTAAAAAATGAAAATGCTTAAAGCCTTAGTACTTAATTGATTAAATACTCGAATAGAGTACCAATTAGCACAATCATTAAAATGTTAATCTTAGCCTAGACGCTTGTAGACATATGAATAATGAGCTAGTAGAATATCATTGTTAAATTGATCAACATCTTTAGATTTCCATTAAATTCATTCCATTCATTAAAAATCACCCATGGCCCCATTACAACCAAAGGGAAGCCCTAGCTGATCTTTTAGAAGTCTAGCTTGGGAATACGAGTCAAAACATGTTCTCTCCACGTTCTTGGTGTATCAATTCATTCATGAGATCATTCACTATAAAGTGCGTTGTTTTATATATTCACATGCGTTGAATTCGAATTTTATGTACATAACTTCCTAGAACGCATGTGGTTAATGAGAGATTGCCTAAGACTCTGAGAGAAGAAAGAGCTGAATCCGTGAGATATAGAAGTCAAGGCGAATTCAAACCTAGGCGATTAGTTTATTGATTCATAGATCGAAGACATCCCAAGTGTTGGCAAACTAGCATTGCGTGTTGTTTTAATGAAAATGGAATTTTACTAGTCTTAATTTAAGATGCTTAGCTTGCATGAAGTTTTTGTTTGTATATATATTGTTGCATCTCTTTGTTGAAATTCAGAGTTGCGTTTGTGGATATCGTATCTGGTAAACCCTCAGGAGACTTCACTCCTCCTACTAGGGGCACCTAGAGGTTTAAAAGGCTTGTGGCACGTGCTAAGTGCCATCGTTTCTCCCACGACAGTGGACTAATTAGTTTATGTTTTATTTATGCTTTAATAGTTATTAATTGTTAGTTTTTGTTTTTGTTTTGCTCGAGGACGAGCAAAAGTTAGGTTTGGGGGTCTGATTGCGCTCCAAATGTTCACATTTAGCGCTCCCTTTTCCTATCTTTTGTATTCGTTTCCGAGCATTTTTGTGTATTTAATAGGGTGTAAATAAGTGTTTCAGGGAATTAGGGAAGTTCAGGGGCAATTGTGTAATTTTGGACAAATCAGGGGCAAAAGTGCAATATTCGGAAATATATTGCATATTCTGTGAATAGTGAAGAGATCAGGGGTGCAGAACGTAATTCGCCAGCCAAGGCGGGTTCTGAAGGCGGGAATATGCCAGCCTTCCCGAAGGTTTGAAGTCGCCTGATAGCAAGGCGGGTTCGCACGGCGAGCTCGTGCGGCGGGCAATTAGCCGCCTACATCTTTTCTAAAGACAAGGCGACTTCGTGACGGCGGGAAAGAAGACTCCGAGAAGCTTGCCAAAGGCAAGGCGGGTTCGCGCGGCGGGTTCGTGCGGCGGGAATAAACCCGTCCAAGGCACGTCCAAGGGCCAAATTTGACACTTCTTGCCTCATTTGAAGAAAAACATATATATATACTTCTCTCTCCTAATACACACTCACACACATCAAAACCCCAGGTCAACACAAAAAGGCGTGAAATGAAAGGACACCGGGGGTGACGTGTGAGACAGCACGAAGGTCGTGTCCCATAAATGCCTCCTGACATACCAACCCATTAGGAGACAGGTGGCAACACAAGAAGACTTCGAGCCGTAAAAGAAAGGTCCCCAAACGTCGCCATTAGAAGATTTCGATCAAGGATAAATCGATCGTGCGAACGCCATTAAGGCACGTCATTAATGTTTCAAATTTATAAGGAGTCATAATTGTTGCAGTTATGGGGCATTTATGAGGAAAACAAAAAACTCAAAATTTAGCCTCAAAATGAAGCCTATCAGTGGACACCAGCTTGGATCAAACCAAATACCGCATGGTCGGGTAAAAATAGAGTGAATTCTTTAAATACCTTTCGTCGAGCAGAGATAGAACAAGACAAACCAACTGATTTAAAGATAAACGAGTCCACTTGGCTAAGATATTTAAGGGGGTATTGTTGTACGTAATATTCGCTAAGAAGACACATCACCAGATAGTGCGGACCAATCTTGGCACCTAAGCAGAGAGTCAAAGTATCAGTCAAAGGACACGCAAACATCCCATGTGGATAAGCCATCTCATAACAGCACAACATTAATGAAGAGATAGACAAGGCTAGCTGTGTCGAGTAAAGCCGAATAAGCCGAGTAGAAGACCATATATGCTTGGCTCTACTCGGTATAGATAGGAAAAATCACATTAAGGGTTTCCCCAACACATATAAGGTATACAACTGTGACAATCAGTTACGGGTCAATTACTGCATGACCATCAGGAGTCCAACAAGGAAACAAACAGATCTTCTCTCTAATATATTAGGCTATCATAGTCCAAAGCAAATTCGGAGTCAATCGCATTAAACATTAAACATGTGATACTAAATAGGAAAAGAGTCCTAAAACCAACTTTCTAATCCTTTACTTGTACGCCACGATTCAAAACCCTAGCGGCTAAAAACCCTAGCGGCACCATGTATAAATACACCTGCAAAAAATACAGTAAAGGGGTGAGAATCGTAGCAGGAGAGAGAGAGAGAGAGACCAGAGTGTGTATTATTTAACAAAATAGTGGATTTGACTCAACTGCTAAGGCAACAACCCGTGGACATTTCTCCAATCACCGGAGTTTTACTACGTAACTTGCCCTCTTTATTATTTACTATTATTACGCTCTTTATTGCACTTATATTTGCAGGTTTCACTAACCTAAATCGCTGACCGGTTGACCGTTGAGAAATCACCGTCAACAATATTCAAGAGAGTTTTATTTCTTCTTTCTGCCACACCATCTACTGTTTACCTACCTTGGCTGTCATGTGTTTTATTGGACAATCCTACACCTAACCCAATTGCCCTAGAATAACCATGATAAAACTCCCCTACGTATTCCACCTATTCAAATTTCATTACAGTGACATCTTTGTATCTCAAACCACAAGTTTGTTTTAAACTTCCATCCCATGACGAATTAGGCACAGAATCAACAACAAGAGAGTCTATATCTGGGGACACTTCAAATTTATTAAATTCGTCATTGGTGTCAACCGAACTTTCCCCTTGAGTCGTTTCCATTACTGCACAAAGAAAAAAAAAAAATGATCAACATATGATGATCACAACAAGTAAACATATAATTCCAATACTTACATTATTATCAGATTATAATACTAGTACAGTAAAACCTCGATAAATGAATGTTTGATAAATTAATAACCCCGTTTAAATAATAAAACCTTTTGGTCCTGACTCGGGCCAATGTATTAAATTAATAATCTCTCTAAATGCATGAGATAATAATATTTTTTGAAATCCTTTAGGGCCCAACGAATATATAAACTAATAATTGATTAAATACATAAAATATATCTTTCTAAAAAAAATACATAAAAGAAATAACACAGACAAATTCATAATACATATTAATGAACTTTTAACTTTGACAACTTCTATTTTCTCAATTCAGATCTTTTTTAAAATGTGTATCTAAAGTCGTTTACATTTTCTTTGTATCGAAATCGAACTCAGTCTCATCCTTAATAATAATAATAAAAAAAATTGAGTTAAATTTCATCCTTAATATTTTGCAAATCATACACCACATTTGGTATATTTTTTTCATTTTGTAGTAAGTAGTTATTTAATGTTATTATAGCTTGAAAGACATCTTTTGAAGAAACACTTGGTAAAACACAACAGCATATGGATCATGATCATCGGTAGAAGTATTCATTACCCCTTGAATAATATCTTCAACGATTCCATCAGTATATCATTTTCACTAGGATAATTCAAAATGTGATCAACATCTATCACATTTCTTTAGTATAGACCATAAATGACTTCACATAATCCATGTGCTTATTATTTTTATGTATATACATATGTATGTTCTTATTATCTTTTATGTATATACAGTAATTTTGAGCTTCTATTTATGAACTTTGATTTATAAGTAATGTATGTATCTTGGTCAAAAATATATCAATAATGCTACACATCCCATCTAAAATCTCACATTTTTTTTCCCAACACATGTGACACTTGAAATGTCAAATGGTTAGTGGATACATATGGTAGGTGAGATAAATTATCGTTAATGTGTTTCCGCTCACAATTTGACATCTCAAATACCACACGTGTTGGAATGAAAAAAATAGGATTTTAGGTGGAATGTTTAGCATTATTCAAAATATATATATAGTACATGTACAAGTAGTTATGACATAAAACTCTTTTTAAATAAATAAATATTCATTTATTGATAAATAAATAACCCCTATAAAATAATAATTTTCCTTGGTCCCAACAATATTATTTTATAGGGGTTTTACTGTAATTGCCATAAAGTATTACAGCTCACATGATTGTATAAGTGACCGGATAATTAAAACGGTGTCGAATGTATTTTTAAGTAATCATTATGTTTTCAATGTGATTTCCATTACAGTATATTAATCAACACAACCGGCTTTTTTTTTTTTTTTTTTTTATCAAAGTAACATGACATTATTTTCCATTTACACCTAAAATCTATAGAATGACGATCACAACAAACATTAAAACACTATTGATACAACGAATCACCAACAATGTAGACCATAAAGTACATATGTAAAAAATATGAACAAGGTGAGTACTTATTGAAACATCACTGGAAAGAAGTTTTTTCAAATGAACCTTATATTAAAATATTAAAAATTGAAAATAACAAGCAAAGGTGGCATTTGGAAAAGAAGCGACAATACGACGCCGTAATCAAACCACATTTTATGACAGCCATTGCCGTTTGAGTAGTTGAGGAAACACCAGCCATGTGCGTTTCACAAAAAAAATCCTGAATTTCCCCGTTAAAAAAAAAAATAAAATAAAAATCTCACTTTAGATTTGTTCATCGAAACCCAGACACACCAGAGAGAGAAAGAGAGGGAGAGAGAGAACCCTCTCTTTGTTTTTCCTCTCTATAATTAGCAGGTAAGATCCCCTTTTTAAGCTCCTCTTTTTGAAGCTTTTCTAAGGATTGTTTTTTTTTTTTTTTTTCTTTTCGTTAAAAATGGTTGAATCTGCTCTGATCGGGTGTTTCCTGTTCTACGGTTTCTGGGTTTTGCTTGATTTCGGCTCTGGGTTCTTTGTTTTTTATTTTTATTTTTTAAAGGTAGATGGGTTTATGTTGTGCATATAAAATAAGGGTTTAATTGTGCGATTTTGAATTTTTTTTTTTTTGTTTTTTTGTTTTTTTTTTTTTTTTGTGTAGTTGTTTGGATGATTATTTATTGCTTGATTTTCCTAGATTTATTGAATCACGGCACATCATGGAGTTGTTGTTGCTCAATTGGGAATTTGAATTTTGGAAATTTTTTTAATTGTTTTGAGTTCATTGTATGTATGTGATGACTGGTCACTCTTCATGACACAATCTGTTTTGTTTCGTTAAGGTCTGTGTTTTCGGTTATTAGTTTTCAATTGGGTTTCATTTATCTCCCAACTTTTATTGTTAAAATTTTAATTTGTAGTTTTTGTGCTTGATTAGTTATATATGTATATTTTGTTGTGGAAATGGATAAAATTCTGAAATAATATTATAGTTTGACTGATATTTGTTATTAAACCTCATAGAGTCGTTCTACATTTTTTGCTTTATCACAGGTTTGTTTATATTTTCTGATTTTTGCTTGATATAACGAACTATTTTATACTTGTTTGAAGAAAACTGGAAGGTTTTGAATCATGAATGTCATGTTTGTTACGATTTTGATTCATTTGGGTTTTTTTTTTTTTTTAATTTTAATGCAGCATTTAATTTTTTTATTGGTTTCATACTTGAAATTATAATAGACATTGGATTTTGGTTTCTTGCTTGTTTGTTGAATATACTCAATTTTCATTTTCTTTGTTGGGAGGGTAAATATGTAACATGTTTTATCTTTTAAGGAGGACAACTCAAATCAGAACTGGATTAATTGGTAACTGTTGTTGAACTATAATTGGCTGCCTAAAGTACAAGGAATTGATATTATTGGTTTGGCTACTCTGCGTATTTTTTCTTCCAGATTCTCTTTTAAGGACAAGTATTGTGGGAGTCAGAAGTTGGAGGACACCTTAAGGCTTGGGTCAATGGCTAATGGTTTCCATCTTGAGGTTCAGTATATACAACTCTAGCTACTGATGTTGTCAGCATAGTCATTTTCCACTTAAGCTCTTAAAATGTGGAGTTTTGCATCCAGTTGTATAGCTGGAAATGTTGGACTGAAAAATGACTCGCAAAAGCCTAATCAGGCTGCATCAGAATGCTCAGATGATGAGGTCTCTTCTATTGTTAGCAGAGAGGAAGGTTTGGAGTGCCCAATATGTTGGGAATCCTTTAACATTGTTGAAAATGTGCCCTATGTTTTATGGTGTGGCCATACCCTCTGTAAAAACTGCATCCTAGGACTGCAATGGGCCGTTATAAAATTTCCCACTTTGCCAGTTCAGCTTCCTCTCTTTATCTCCTGCCCATGGTGCAATCTCTTATCCTTCCGTCTCGTTTATAAGGGAAACCTCAGGTTTCCTCGCAAGAATTATTTTCTACTTTGGATGGTTGAGAGCATGAATGGTGATAGACTCAAGTCTCATTCTGGTTTCTGTGAAGATCGTCAGCAGGCCTGGTCATCAAACAGCAATTTAACCCTAGGAAATCAAGCTATCCGTGGGGGTAGCCACAGGAGAGGACAACATGTTCATCATCCTGAGCCTGTTAGATCAAACCATGAACACCTTCATGTTAATAATTACCTCAGTGTAGAGAGAATACATACTACCCTCCGGAAATCTCTGGTTTTCTTTGTTCATCTTACAGCGAAGTTCCCACTGGTGATCATATTTCTTCTGATTGTTGTGTATGCTATACCTGCCAGTGCAGCCATCTTGGCCCTGTACATACTGGTCACCGTTCTGTTTGCTCTTCCATCATTTCTCATTCTTTACTTTGCATATCCTAGTTTGGATTGGCTCGTGAGAGAGATTGTCACTTAAGATTATATCAGATATTTGGTTGTAAGCTCTGTGAATATGAGTTTGCACCTAGAAGATGGCACAATTTGTCGACTTTTCAGTTGCTAAGGTTTCTTCACTTGTTTCCTTCAAATCCATCTCTTAAGGTCTTATATGATAGTTGTGCTCTTGTAGATTTCTGGTAATGAAGGTTCAGACAAGATTCAGTGCCTACGGACAAGTTGGTGCTCTAGCAATGTAGAGCTACATTTGAAGTGGCTAGCACATAAGTATTCAGAAGCTCAAATTTTTTCGATTGTTTGTAATGAGACTGATATTGATTAAAGCTATGTAATGTTTCTCCTTTGCTCGATTCGCTTGCTGTTTATTTATAAACTCGATTAGGAAAACAGGGTATCTGTTTCTGCCGTCATCTGGAGTCTTATTTTAGTTGCTTAATATGACATATTTTTCCTTTTTTGTTTGTGAAACATTCTACTGATTAACGAGTGGTTTCCTGATTCATGTGTTTAATCATTTATGGAACATTGCAATTGAATATCCTGAAGAGTGCTTCTGAAAACCCTCTCATAATTGTAATTTGCTGGTTTTTGTTGGACCTACAATTGAAAATTATTGTTGAGTTTTCAAATTGGTTCTTCTTAAACAAATAAGGAGGTGAGGAGGCTTTTTAAATGCACTTATTCATGGCTTATGCTTTTGCTTATATGATTATTTCTGTTTCTTTCCTGATGCATTGGTCTGTCTTTCTCTTTTGGACTTGCCCCGAAATAACCAAAATTTTCATTTAGCTATTGGACTTTTAAGAAACTTCCATTTTCTTCATCCACAATAATTCTGTAAAATCCTAAGAACATCCGTGTAGGACAATACAACATAAGCCTCCACGTGTCAAAAATATAGCCTGGAATTTCAATCTGTGGATCCTCTTTTACACTAAATAATATTCTGGTTGATGTTTTTAATGGTAAATAAGAGAGTCCTCAAAAATGGTGGCAGCCATGGCTGTTTCTTCTCCAAAATCAACAATTCTGCAGAACCCAGTTTCTGCAGGAGACCTAAACTCAAGTTTCCTTGGTGGGTCCTTGAAGGGTCAGTCTTTACAGTTGAAACCCAGAAGCCGAAAGAGAGACTTACCAAGTTTGGTGGTTGCTTCAACTGGTAATGGCATAACAAGAAGCAGTAGCAGTGATAGTGATAGTGGCAGGTTTTATCTTAACTTTACTGGGTTTCCATTTCCTCTTGGTCCTTTTCTCAATAGGCGGACCACTAGAACTGAGGTTAGCTTCTTTATCTTTCTTTTGATGATGTTAAATTTGGTTGTGGATTTCTTTTTCAAGAAAATTGCATGTTTGATTCATTTAAGTTTGATAAATATGGCTTTACTTCTCTGCATGTCCAAGAACATTGTCAATCTGCAAATCAAATGTTATTGATTGTGTATATGGCTTGCTTTCAGCTTTTAGCTTTTGGTTCTGTAGGAGCAAATTAATTATGTTGAGTCAAGATGTTAAAAGAATTCTAATCTTAGAATTGATAGCAAAATTGTTTGGCACTATAAGATCAAAATTAACATATTTCAAAGTGACTTGTAGCTGGAATTGCTGCTTTTCTTACACTGAAAAGTCCCTCCCTTCCTCTTTAGGCTGTGAAAGGCTGCATATGGCTTTTCGAACAAGAGCAAGCGTTAGGATTCAGCAGTGTCTCCACCAACATCCGCATGACTGTCATCAAACTCAAATCTGGAGGATTATGGGTCCATGCACCTATTGCTCCAACAAAGGAGTGCATTCAGGTTCTACATCATTTTTTTTTTTTTTTTTTTTAATTATCAATTTTACTCTTTGAATACTGAATTACTGATACTAAGTAAAACAATTTGGCGACATTTGCACTCCGCACATGGGATTTTTTTGATTGTTATGCTGTCTAGAAATCTAATTATTATTTATTGAGACTTCATTATCGTAAGGCCTTTATAAGGTTGAAGACCATTCCTGTTACTTATTTTGGTTTTTACTTGTTGGGCTGTTTACCACCTTCTGGTTTCAAACACCCATTTTGATTTATACGGGTCTAATTTTGAAGGACACACTGTGATGAAAGGTTTTCTTGAAGCTAAGAAGATGCCAATACGATGGCTTAATGCAGTGAATAAAATAATTGGTTTCAGCTATCATCTATAGTATAAAATAGACATCCATTCATAGGGATCTTGTCTCACTCGAACGAAAATCATTTTCGCAAGATGGTATCACTTATTTAGTTATCATTTGCTAGGCATTACGAAAGTACTTGCATATAGAATGAAATACTGCACCTATTGTTTTATTCCCAAATCAGAAAAATGATATCCAAAATGCGGCTCAAAAGTTGGTCTCTTCTAAGCTGTTAAAGAGAAACTTTTCATGGAGAGAAAATTGTCTATATTCACTAGAATTTTCTCATCTTCCACGTCTTTGACCTCTACAATTTCAGCATTTTTTGCAACTTTTTGAACTTCCCTATTTTAACCGGTGAATTTACTCATCTTTTACCAGCTTGTAAAGGAGTTGGGTGCTCCAGTAGAGTACATCGTCCTGCCTACATTTGCTTATGAACATAAAATTTTTGTTGGCCCATTCTCGCGAAAGTTTCCAAGAGCTCAGATGTGGGTGGCACCAAGACAGTGGAGTTGGCCCTTGAATTTGCCGCTTGAGTTTTTTGGGATTTTTCGTGCTAAAACTTTGAAAGATGAGGATTTCTCAACCCCATGGGCTGATGAGATTGAACAAAAAGTTTTAAGTTCACCAGAAGTTGGTAAATGAACTGCACTTGCCTTGCCTCAAACTTCAGTAAGATGTGACATTGTGAACTCACTTGCTACTGAATTATTTCAGGAATCGGACCATATGTAGAGGTTGCTTTCTATCACAAGCGTTCAAGAACACTACTGGTTACAGACGCTGTGATTTTTGTCCCTAGAAAGCCACCGGAATGTATTAGCAAAGAGTCCTTATTAGCATCAGCAAAGAACGGATTAGCAGTAAAGCTTCTTAGTAAAGGCAAGGAAGTTCCTCAGGAAATTGTAGTTGACAACAAAATTAACCGCCAAAAAGGTTAGTCATCGATCACTTTCTGGAAACACCTCATTACTCTTTTATAATTATTATTAGGCTAATGAATTTGAGCACATGCTGATGCTACAAAATTGAATTTTAAAGGGTGGGAAAGAATGGTTCTTCAAATCTTGTTCCTTGGTCCATCCAATCTGTTGGAACCCAATGCTAGCTTTGCTCAGATGTCTCAAAAGCTGATCGTTTCACCCATCGTAAAGACACTAGTCTTCAGCAAAGTTCCTGAGAAGGTAAAAAGCCATTCCGATGCTAAATTTGCTTTCCTTGATCTTAAATATTTGGATTTTGCTCCTCTTTGCTCAGCACTGGTCTAATCAAACAACAAATGAAGTTATTTAGTGGTAGTTTAGATGATTGTATCAATCTTTTTACAGTAGCATTGATGTGTGAGGGTGTAAGTTATGCATTGCATGAATACACAACAAATCATGGTAAAATGAATGGGATTTTGATATCATTATGATAAATGACATATAATTTAAAAATTTCACTTGCTTCTTGGAAAATTCAGGTCAGGGACTGGATTGATCGTATTGCACGGGACTGGAGATTCATGAGAGTAATCCCAGCTCATTTTGCTGCTCCGATAAATGCAAGCAGGTCCGATTTCTTAGCTGCATTTGGTTTTCTAGATGACCTTTTGGGTGAGCGTTACGTTACTCGGCCTTCGCTCTCTCTTCTCTTCACATCACTTATGGGAAAGGCTGCCAGCTATTTTCCTCCGGATGACATGAAAACCTTATCATCCCTTGATCAGTTTCTAGTATCTGTGGGTGCTGTCAAGAAGACTGTTTCAGGCCGAAAAGGGTGATGGCATGGCACAACAATCAAATTCTTAACTGCAAAATTTCTCCCTTTCGATACACAAAGATCTGCATATTTAGGAGTAAATGGATGCTTTTTCTTCACACTCTTCTTTATGTTTACATTCAAGTGGAAAAAAATGTTGTATGGCACAAGTTTTTGATACATTAAGTGTTTGATATATGGCACAAGTTTTTTGTAATGTATGGTTTTGCTTGTGCTACACTTTGTTCTCTTCTTTTATTATTTATATAGTTTTGGATACTGTCTAGGGGTTTTACAGCATATAATCGTTTGTGATGCTTTTTTCCCTTTAGGTCAATCCAATTTTTTTTTTTTTTAAAAAGTTATATATTTATTTATTAATTATAAATAATAGTACATGTAAATATAATGGCTTGCAAGGTCAAATCCTCGAGTCACATATGTGAAAAGGAAATGCCTAACCGCTCGAACAACTGTGGTTATGCATATATCAAGTTTTGAATCAAATGAATTGCAAATATATTTTTCACACCGATAAACGGTTGTTATCAAGCCAGTAATCTTATTATAACTACAAGTAGTATGATCCCTTTATTTTTAATAATTAACAATAATTTGGGGTTTGGGGTGGGGATAAAGACTCTAATCTATAACTTCAATGGTGTAGTTTAATGGGGACCTTGCAAATATAGCTTATCCTAACATTCAATTATAGGAAATAGCCCGTTGGGAAAAAAAGTGCATATCTAGCCTTTCCTGATATTTACTTTCTAGGAAATAGCCTTTCTAAGAATATAATGCCCTCCATAATTAAACCGTGCAAAATGACTAAATTACCCTCTTACACATTGTAAGGACGAAACTGCCCTTCTCTTCTTCTCCTTCAATTCACTGAAGAAAACAAAAAATTTCAGAAGTTGGGTCATCTTCTCCATCGTTCTCCTTTGGACCGGAATCCACTCCATCGAAGTTGGGTCACTTATTCTTCCCATTTCAAATCCCATCGTCCTCACTGTCGACCAGAATCCACTGCTGTTCAAATCCCATCTCCGTTGGAATATTGCTACCGACTGTAATCTCGACGGCGACCAGAATCTTGACAATGCCGACACCTCGCCCACACCTCCTTCAATCGAGCTTCACTGTCAAGTTTGAAATTGACCTTTTTTTAGTCAATGTAAGTCCCGTAATCACACTTAAGTTTCCAATGTCATTGAATCTGTCGGTCTTTTATTGTTGTTTAAGTTTGAGACGTTTTTTTTATAGATTGAGGGATTGATGGTTTTGGATTTGTTGCCCATGAATTAGGGTTTGTGTATGTAGTATTGTTGGGTTTAGTTAAGGTGTTTGATTAAATGCCACATCAAGCTTTTAAGAGGGGCAGTATTGTTGTTGGGTGCAAACACATCGTCCTCACTATCACATGAATAACTGGAAGAAATGCACTCTGGTGAATAGTGTTGTATGGTTTGTTTTCACATTTATTGTGTTGTATGGTTTGGTGGGGAAAAGGTGTAAGGAGTTTGTATGTGATTTTGTGAGGGTTGATGGTGTATGTATATTTGTTTGTGTTGATCGCTGGTGAACCAAAACAGGTTTAGGATTTTGCTATTGTTGTTGGTTGATGGTGTATGTATATTTGTTTGTGTTGATTGGTTGAACCAAAACAGGTGCTGTTATTGATTCCTTTTGGTTTTGTTATTGGCTGGTGTTATTGATTTTGAAAACATAAGATGAGCTAAGTCTGAGAGGAATATTGTAGGCCTAGGAACCATTCCTAAAAGAATTGTTCCTAGGCATTGACCTGAATTGAATGACAGTAATTGTTATACTGTTATTGACTGATTTTTTTTTTCAAGGTCTAAGGATACCATGTCTTGGGTGTTAGTTCAGTGCGGTGAGTAATGGAAGGGTAACGCATTTACCTGTCCTATTTCATTTTCAGTACGTCTAACAAAAAAATACAACGGAGTGTACAATGAATTGGTGGAAACGATATACCAGCGAACAGGGATTAGTAGAGACCAAATTCAATTCAAGCTAACTTCGCATGTGGAAATGGGGGTTGATAAAGTTACATTGTTTGTTATGAGTGACGACAATGTAGAGTTTGTGATTATTAATAAGGAAAATGGTTGGGCCGCAATTGATGTTGAATTTGTCAACAAACATGAATTTCGACCTCCACCAAATCTAATCCAATCAGAATGTACGGTCTCGCTTGTTAAACCTACCGATATTCCACGATCTCTGACGGGTACTCCAAACTATAAATCAGTTAGTGGCAGCAATAATCCGCTTGCATCCTAGGCTACACCCGGATTTACATCAGCAGGCAATGACCAAGCGACGCCAACATCTACTACCAAGCATGTAGTTATGGATAGTTCTGAAAGCATAGATACTTCTGGAAGGTCTGATAGTTCTAAAACCAATGATACAGAAGATGAGAGTGGTGGTGATGATGATGGTGGCCTAGCGGCAACAGTTCTTGTAACAGAAGAATGAGGGGTGAGTGGAACACCTAACAGTTCTTCACCATCCCTAAACACAAGGTGGACAATATCAGGTTCAGAGCTTTACTCAATACCAGCCGTTTGATTAGTGGATGTGTTTAAAAATCCAGGTGACCAAGGTCCATTATACAAAGGATAGATGTTCAAGAACAAGCCTACATTGAAGCAAGCTATAGGTATGCATTTGCAAAGAGGTTTGAGCACAGGATTTCACGATCTTCTAATACATGATTCACTGCTGAATGTACACAGAAAAGTTGTGGATGGGTTCTTCGGGCATGGAAGTCGAATAGGGGGACTTATTGGTATGTGAAGGCGTTCGTTAATGAGCACACATGTGAGAGAAATGACAACTACAACGTTGAATTTAAACGTGTAAGTGCCACCGTGATCGGGGATTTGTATACAAGTAAATATCGCGATCCCGGGCGCATTATCCGTCCTAAAGATATAGTTTTTGAGATAAGGGAGCAGCATGACATACACCTCTCGTACAACAAAGCTTGCAGGTCGAATGAGCATGCTTTGAGTCAAGCATTCGGCGATCCGTGGGAATCCTTTCAGAGGTTGCCGTCTTATTTTTATGTTTTGGAACAAGCGAACCCTAAGACTGTGACAAAGATCAAGACTGACTCGAAAAACCGGTTGAAATATGGATTCATGGCAATTGGAGCCTCTATTGAGGGGTTCAATTATGTTATTAGGCCGGTTATCTGCATTGATGCTACCCACTTGAAGGCTAGGACTAGGGGTGTTTTGTTAGTTACGGTGTGCAAAGACGGAAACGAGATAATATACCCTTTGGCATTTGGGTTTGCAAACTATGAATGCACAAAGTCGTGGACTTGGTTTTTGAAGAAACTCCATAAAGTGATCCAAAATCCGAACCATGTGATGTTAGTTTCAGATTGGCACAATGGTATATTTAATGCAATGGAAGCCATATTCCCAGATGCAGCACATGGAGTTTGTGCATACCACTTGGCACAAAATCTTAAAAGATTTTGCAAGCAGAGGAATGATGTGATTTGGCTTTACTACCGTGCTACGTATGCATACTGCATCGAGGATTTTGACCGTCCAATGGGTGAGTTAAAAGAAACCTGCCCTAAGGTTTACAATGAGCTCCTGGCATTGGGGTAGAGAAGTTTTCAAGTGTACATAGCCCTGAAAAGAGATACTTTTTGATGACCACAAACATTGTTGAGTCAATGAATTCTTCTCTTCTTGCGGTCCGAAAATTGCCTATCACAGTAATGGTGGAATGTATCAGAGATTTGTTGCAAATGTGGTTCTACGATCGTCGGACAAATGCACGTGAAATATCTACATACTTGACAGCGTTTGCAGACAAACACATCAAACAAAGTACAGAAATAGCGGATCGGTCTACGATTCACCCCATTCACTACATGAAATTTAAGGTAGACGATAAATGGATTCCTAGAACCATCGACCTTGACGAACGTTCTTGCTCATGCCGTCAATAGGATTTAGATGAGTTACCGTGTTCTCATGCAATGGCGGTTGCTAGGTATGCTTGCCGGTCTTTTAACTCTATACATTTATCTGTTGTGGTTTATTTTACAAACTTTAATCTGTGTTTGTTGGTGTGTTATGGCCTAGGTATAAAGGTATGTCAATCAACGCACTGGCTTCTGACCTATACACAACAGGATTTCTTAAACATGCTTATGAAATGGGTGTCAATCCTGTTCCGGATCCTGAAATTTGGGACATTCCTGATGCAATCTGGAACCGTATTGTATTACCATGGAAGAAAAAGATTCTGCCAGGAAGACTAAAAAAGTTGAGGATACAGTCAATTGGGGAGAAAAGAAAGTTACATTCTGGTTCAAAGTGTGGAAAAAAAGGACACAATAAAACAAGTTGCCCGGAACCATTATCTAGCACATGCAAACCAGCCAAAAAAGCTCGATCATGTAGCATTTGTAAGAAAGAGGGACACAACAGATTGAAGTGCCTAAACAAGCCACCTGAACCTACCTTGCTTGACACGGACGAAGAGAATGCCGCTGGACCAACCTGCTGAACCTACCTTTATTGATTTATGGTGTATGTACATTTGTTTGTGTTAAACACTGCTGAACCAACCTTAATATGTTTATGTATCATTTGTGAAACTATGGATATGTATATCGGAGGAATAACAATACTTGAAATCCACCATCAGCAGACAATTGTCTGGTTTAATACAAACCAAAAAAGAAATAAGATGCATTTAGCGTGTAATCATTTGTTATAATATTCTCTAACAACTACAATACTAACATGTAATCATTTTGCAATTTCAGCTTGTAAACATGCATGCACCATGTAAAGATGTTTATATTTTAGCATGTAAATATTTCCATCGTGGCTAGGCCTATAAAATCTTTTCTAGGCTTAGGTGTTTTTCGTTGCCACGTCATCAGTATTGGGGCTGATAAAAAGGAACTAAGCCCAGGAAGTTTAAATTCACACTGTTGATCCAAAATCAACAGTGTCAAATATTTCACGATACAAACAAAGCATCCTTACACGATATATTTAATATATCATGTAAGGTTTATTACTTTTCATCGTGTAATCTTTTAGACTGTTGAATTGAGATCAACAGTGTGAATGATAACACGATGAAAAGTAATCAAGCTTACACGATATAATAAATGAATCGTGTAAGAATGCTTACTTTTCATCGTTTAATCATTCACACTGTTGATCCAAAATTAACAGTCTGAAAGATTACACGATAAAAAGTAATAAACCTTACACGATATATTAAATATATCATGTAAGGATGGTTACTTTTCATCGTGTAATCTTCGACCATTTAGTGTGTAATGATCATTCATTCAAACACACAATATACAAACACATTTCAAAATATATCCAAAAAACATCAAAATTGTAATTATCCATCAAAAAATATTTTACATGCTACTCAATTTCCATAAAGTTGGCAAAGATATCCCTAGCAGCTTGTTTTCTAAAGGACGGGATGTCCTGCTGGACAAAATTGAAGTTGGGTTCTTTCCCCATCATTACATACTCTATTCCCTTTAGCATGAAAGCATCACAACTGCTACCATCCACCTGACATGGGAATTGATAGGGGGCCAATCTCACAGCCTTCATACAAGTCAGACCTTGTTTCTTGCGTTTACTAACGTCGTAGTAACCAGACTTTTTGCAAATGAGTGGGAATAACCGACGTAGAGGCAATACCTATTGTTGTCTATACTTTAGTTTGTCCCGCAGTAAATGTGCGTTTGAGTCATAAATTGTAATTACCATTCATGGAGATGAACTACACAAAATACCCAATGGCTGCCTCCCACGATGCAAGGGACTATAACTTGTTACAAATAAAGTTGTTTCAACATATTGAAGTGAGTAAGTCAACTATCTTACATCATTAACACTAGCCCATGCCGTCCCCCAGGCTGGTTTGTCACCAATATCGTATACTATTAAGTCTAATGGGACATCAAAATCTCCCGGGTAGAACGGTTTCGTCAGTGGTGCATGGAAATCTGGTTGAAATTGACGACAAATAAGTGTAAGGTCATTCTGCGACAAAGTAACAAAACGGGTCAGTGGGTGCTTTAAATATAGTAGAAAACTGTATTAAGTGGAATGAATCCTACAATGAAGTCTACTTACAAAGAAAGCGTAATCAAGTACATCTACTTTGCGTGTAAATTGTTTTTTTCTCCATTGGGTCATTTTTCCACTTACAAAGCAGGTTTATGTACGCATCCACATGCTCAATGCCCAACCATTCCATAGGATCTTCTAACTCTCTGAAAAATGATTTTGAAACACAAGCTTCAATGCTGATGTTACGATTGCATTAAAAAACATATGAGTACGATTATTGGCATTGTACAAAATGTTAAATGACATGCTACACAAAGAACTTTTAAAAACACTTACAACAATAGGTTCGGATCATTCACAAAGGCGTTATATTTCCTGTTTACTTCCATCTCCTTCATTGCTCTAGAGGGATTTGTGTAATGACTTCTTAACCACTTTGACACCCGTCGCTCCCTAGCAATTTCTGTCCAGTCACATTGTGGAAGACCAGCTCTGGGATTCCCTCTATTGGAAGTGGATTCATCGGGCAGCCCTGATTTAGATCCATCAGGTTCAAGTTGAGTTCTTTTAAATGATGGTGGAGGCGTATGTATGTCATGTGAGGGTGGTAAAGGGGTATGTATGTCATCTGTCTCAGTGTGGGTAGGGGTTGTCTTGGTGTGGGCGGGGGCTGCTGGGGCTGTCTCGGTTTGGGTGGGGTCTGCAGGGGCTGTCTTGGGGTCTGTTGGGGCTTCTAGGGGTGTCTCGGGGTGGGTGGGGGTTACGGGGGCTATCTCGGGTGGGTGGGGGCTATGGGGGCTGTTTTGGTGTGGGCGAGGGTTGCGGGGGCTTTCTCAGTGTGGGTGAGGGATACGAGGGGTGTCTTAGTGTGGGTGGGGTCTACGGGAGCTGTCTCGGGGGCTGTTTTGGGGTGAGTGAGTGCTACGAGGGCTGTCTTGGGGTCTATAGGGGATGTGGGGGGTGTCTCGGTTTGGGCGGGGGATGCAAGACGTGTCTCAGTATGGGTGAGGGATACGAGGGGTGTCTCAGTGTGGGTGGGGTCTGTGGGGCTGTCTCGGTGTGGGTGAGGGATACGAGGGGTGTCTTGGTGTGGGTGGGGTCTGCGGGGACTGTCTTGGTGAAATTTCCCTTAATGTAGTAGTGAGATATACCTAGAGGGGGGGTGCATAGGTATAAGATCCAAATTCTTCCAATTAAAAATAATGCGGAAAATTACAAAACAAATGCACACTTGATTAGATTTAGCAAATGAATTGATTTTACTAAGACAAGAGTTAATCAATTTACAAGATGTGCAATCAATGTAATATATGGAAGATAAAGGAAAGTAAAGCAAAATTGAACACAATGATTTTAACGTGGTAAAACCTCAATGAGGAAACATCCACGGGTTGATACCACAACCACCGGCGAAGCAATCCACTATGTGAAAAAGGACTTACACACTCAAGCTATCACTCATGATATCCGCTCAAGCTATCAACCCCTAATATACCCTCGGGCTAGTGAATAACCAAGCCTACTTCCTATCCGAGATGTGTCCTACACCTCTAGAAAGCAACTTCCTATCCAAGACGCTCACGTCTCTAGGAAGATTTCTTGCTTGCCTATCCGGATCCTCCCGACCCTAGACAAGACTTCCTTGCTTGATTATCCGAGTCCTCCCGACTCTAATCAAAGCTTTCTTGCTCTATCCATAAAGCTTCACTCACTTTGCTAGAGACTTCAACCTAATGCAAGGCTATGATCTAAAGTGATGCAAGTGATGCAAACACAAACAAATTAAGCTAGATGATCAATCAAGCAAAATGTACATGTTCAATGATAGTCTAGAATATGATTTCAACACACAATCACAAAATTATCTAGAAATCAAGACATGCAAATTAATAAGAACAAAGGTATGAATATTCAATTTATCACACTAAAAACCTAGTTCTTAGATCATGAAATAAAACATAGAAAATAACATGAAGCACATCACACATATATTTTCTAGAATCAATTTCATGATAAATCAAGTTTAGCACATATATGTTCAAAACAAATCACAAAGCTAAAACTGAATTAACAAATGATCAAACAACCCTAGCAAGTGATCTAACATACTTCTCAACAAATTTCATCAATCAAATAGTAAGAATCAAGAGATGATCAAAGATGAAATCGAAAAAGAAGAAGTTGAAATTCAAACACTGACCACGTACTGAAAATGCTTTAGCTGAGAAAAATGGTGAAGTCAGCTGCCTCTAGAAATGCTTAGGGTTTGTAGCTCTCTTTGAGACCAACAATTTTGGTTTTTGAATTGATTGATTTCGAGTTCGTATGAGAGAGATATGATCAAAACAAGTAAACAAAAAATGTAGAATTCTGATGCGAAAATATTCAAGTGTTCTTCAAAATTCTTTAAGTGTGGAGGGAAGGAGGTAAGCTTAAAAGGAGGGAAAGAGAGATTTTTTACGAGCGAATCAGAAGCAGCCACATCACCACCCCGTGGGGGGCACGTGGGGCCCACGGGAGCAGAGGGCTCCCTTGGCCGTGGGGCCCACGGCCTCCCACACGGGCTGGCCTTGTGGCCACACGTGATTCCAACTCCTCTCGCGCGCTCCTTCGGATCTTCAGCCCATATCTTGAGCATCCGACCTCCGATTTCAAATATGTTTTCGGATTACGAACCGTGACTCCCTCATGCATGACTACAACTATTCAACTTTGAAAAATAGTTGAGAAATCATCTCGGAATCCGACGATGAAGACAACACAACAAATGAGAACGAAAAGTAGCATAGTTAACTTGTTTGGACTCGAAACCATATGAATGAGTAACCGAAACGACCGGAACTCAATAAGACATTAAATAAGAACATGTTCAAGTCCTAAACATAAAATACGGAAACAAATAAACACATATTCACACAAGCATGCCATATCAAAGAGATAGTAACAAAGCATGCAATTTCACAATGTTTGTCAATACAAGATCAATGCATGAGCATGCTATGAAGTGTGTGAATGTGTTATACCAAATGTTTGAACCACGATGCAGGGACACACATGTATGAATTTTGTGTGTGTGTGCGCTAACGCCTTGCAAGAGGATGTTAGTCAAGATTTACCTTTGACGTTTTTCACCTCTTGAAGACGACTTTTGCACTAGACGTTGCTCTTCACTCTTTAAGCTTCCTTTCTTCAAATAATGTCCTAAGCAACAACTAACACAAACATAGAGTGTTTTGCAATGGAATTAAACCAATACAAATCATAAACCTTACAATCTCCCCCTTTGGCTATTCCATGGCAAAAACACTCAACCTCACCATACAATGTTTCACTCAAAATAAACTCAAAATGATAGCATACTCTCAATCTCACATTACAAAGAAATTCCTAGACTAAAAAGTCTTCAAGTCTTCAAGAATTCCTCTTTCAGTCTTCAAAGTACCTATGAGAGAAAATAGCAACCAAAAAGAGATCTTCTCTAAAGAAGAATGGTGAGTTATTTAACCAAACAACAAACATAGAAAATATCCATTATCTCATACACAAATGCATTATCTCAAGTGAATAAAATATGTTTATATTAAAGCATTCCCTTAGTTTCCCAATTACCAAGAACCAACTATCCTTAACATTGTCAAGAAAGAATTCTTTCTCCCCCTTAAGACAAGAATTCTCCCCCTTAAGACAAAGTCACAATTAAGCACTAAGAGAAATAAGATTCACACAATTGGAACAATTTCCACACAAGGTGTGAAGTATACAAAAACTCCCCAATATCAAACATGGTGAGGTATACATTTTCTCCCCCTTTTTGTCAAGGAATAGACAAGGGACATAAGAGATAAAGAACGAGATATTAAGCAAACAAATCGTATAGAAAGTGAAAGTTGAATAAACTAAAGCTCCCCCTTAACATATGCACCACATATTATCAACAAGTAGATTTGTTCACAAGGGACATCACACAATCACACAATCAAGCAATAAGAGAAAATATTTCATAACTTGTCAAAGTCCAAGAGAGAATCATAGATTTTCATTAATCTCTCAAAAATATTCTCACATTGCTAATGAATCAAGCACATAAGCAAAATGTGTGTGTGTGAATGCTTCACAAATATATAGTAGGAGTAATTGTGATATCAACATGCAAACTCTATCCACACCTATCCATCTAAAGCCTTTCCAAAAATAGGTCAAACCGATATTCATCTGGTGTTTTGCTTTTAAAATGAATAGATATCAACATATGAGCGTGTGTATGCATGTGGCTCGTTTTCCCGTTTCTATTTGTCAACCCGAGCTTTTCACAATTCTCAACTATACACCAATAAGCCTTTTAATTTTTCATTTATTTTAGGCTTAGAATCAAAGAATTTTTTTAATGATTCATTTCAACACTTCTTTGATTTTACTAACAAAAACATATACTCCTCATGGCGGCTTTCACTCATCACAATGGCGTAGCCCTTTCCTACATTGGGTGGCTTCACAACCAAGGTGTGTAGCCCTTTCCATGAGGGTGCTCGTTGATTACTATGTAGTGCCAAAGCAAAATGGATACATACCATAGGTCATCTATCATGTACTTAACAATAAACTTCTAGATGCATCCATTATCTACACATATTCAACCACAAAAACTCAAAAACTAAAACATACAAGAGAAGCATTAGTGCACTTTTCAAAAATAAGATTTTCAAGCTCAAGTGCATGATCTAAAAACAATAAAAGATACTTGTTAAAGATCATTACTTCTCAAATGAGTAGCTCTTAAAGACAATGATATGCAATTAAAGTTTTGCTCATCAAGCCACTCACAATCACACAAAGACATCAATCAACACAAATCATGCCAATGGACATTCTAAGAGTTTTAAACCTCTCTTTGTCCAAGGGCTTAGTGAACAAGTCCGCAAGTTGATTTTTAGTAGGCAAATGCTCTAGAGTAACAATAGAATGTTCAACTAGATCTCTAATGAAATGATGCCTAATGTCTATGTGTTTAGTACGGGAGTGTTGAACCGGATTTTTAGAGATGTTAATGGCACTTAAGTTATCACAATAAAGTGTCATTTTTCCTTGTTCTATCTCATAATCCTTAAGGATTTGTTTCATCCAAAATAATTGTGTGCAAGCACTTCCGGCCGCAATGTATTCGGCTTCGGAAGAGGAAAGGAAAACCGAATTTTGTTTCTTACTTGACCAAGAAACCAAGTTATTACCAACATAAAAGCAACCGCCCGATGTGCTTTTACGGCATCTATGTTTCCCGCCCAATCCGCATCACAATAGCCTACAAGGATATCATTGGTATCAAATGAATAGAATAGACCAAGACTATGAGTTCCTTTGATGTACGTAATGATCCTCTTGACGGCTTTTAAGTGAGATTCCTTGGGATTTGCTTGGAATCTAGAACACAAGCCAACACTAAAGCAAATATCGGGTCTACTAGCCGTTAGGTAAAGTAGACTACCTATCATGCTTCTGTAAAGGCTTTGGTCAACACTTTTCACTTTTTCATCTTTGTCAAGTTTTAAAGTGGTGCTCATGGGAGTTTCAAAATCTTTTCCATTTTCTAGGCCAAATCTCTTAACTAGATTTTTAGCATATTTAGACTGATTCAACATTATGCCCATGCTAGTTTGCTTTACTTGCATACCTAGATAATAATTCAACTCACCCACCATACTCATTTCAAATTCACTTGACATAACACTAACAAATTCATCAACCTTGGTTTTATTAGTAGACCCAAAAACAATGTCATCAACATATATTTGTGCAACAAAAATATCATGATCATGATGTTTGATAAACAAAGTTCTATCAATGCCACCTCTCCTATATTGGTTGTCAATAAGATATTGAGTCAACCTATCATACCAAGCTCTTGGAGCTTGTTTAAGGCCATAGAGAGCCTTTTTCAATTTAAACACATGATTAGGAGAGTGTGGGTCTACAAAACCCTTAAGTTGTTCAACATACACTTCTTCTTGAAGGTATCCATTAAGGAAAGCACTTTTGACATCTATTTGAAATAATTTGAATTTTTTAATGCATGCAATGGACAACAAAAGTCTAATGGACTCGAGACGAGCAACCGGGGCAAACGTCTCATCAAAGTCAACACCCTCCACTTGAGTGTAACCTTGAGCCACTAGTCTAGCTTTATTCCTCACAATCTTGCCACTTTCATCGGTCTTATTCCTAAACACCCATTTAGTGCCAATTACATTTATATCTTTGGGTCTAGGAACTAAGGACCACACTTCATTCCTCTCAAATTGATTAAGTTCATCTTGCATAGCCCCAACCCAATATTCATCAACAATTGCTTCATTAATGTTTTTGGGTTCAATTTGAGAAGTGTAGCAAGCATAGGATATTTGGTTAGCAATTTGATTTCTTGTTCTAACCCCTTCATTCAAATCACCTATGATGTCTCCTTGATAGTGTAAGTTTCTAAGTCTTGGATGAGAATGTTCAACAACTTGGTCATTTTGTTGATTATCATTTAAAGCATTTTTCAACCCTTGACTTACAACTTCAATATGATTATCAATTTCATCATCTTGACTAGAAACACTACTAGCCACATCAATAGGTGTATTAGTGTCATTCAACATGTTTTCTTTAGGTTCATTGACACCATTATCATCACACAAATTAAGCATGCTAAGATCATCTATCTTCACATTGATAGACTCCATGATAGTCTTAGTAGTCAAGTTAAAGACTCTATATGCACAACTATTAATAGCATACCCAAGAAAGAGACCAACATCACTTTTTGCATCAAACTTTCCTAAGTGATATCTATCATTCAAATATAACATTTACTCCCAAAAGTGTGGAAGTAACTCACATTAGGCTTCTTGCCTTTCCAAAGCTCATAGGACGTTTGTTTTGTGTCGGGCCTTTTGAAAACACGATTTGACACATAACAAGCGGTATTGACCGCCTCAGCCCATAGGTTTCTAGGGACTTTCTTGCTATTGAGCATGACCCTAGCCATCTGAAATTTCCCTTAATGTAGTAGTGAAATATACCTAGAGGGGGGTGAATAGGTATAGGCTCCAAATTCTTCCAATTAAAAATAATGCGGAAAATTACAAGGCAAAATGCACACTTGATAAGATTTAGCAAATGAATTGATTTCACTAAGACAAGAGTTAATCAATTTACAAGATGTGCAAACAATGTAATATATGGAAGATAAAAGAAAGTAAAGCAAAATTGAACACAATGATTTTAACGTGGTAAAACCTCAATGAGGAAACATCCACGGGTTGATACCACAACCACCGGCGAAGCAATCCACTATGTGAAAAAGGACTTACACACTCAAGCTATCACTCATGATATCCGCTCAAGCTATCAACTCCTAATCCACCCTCGGGCTAGTGAATCACCAAGCCTACTTCCTATCCGAGATGTGTCCTACACCTCTAGAAAGCAACTTCCTATCCAAGACGCTCACGTCTCTAGGAAGATTTCTTGCTTGCCTATCCGGATACTCTCGACCCTAGACAAGACTTCCTTGCTTGATTATCCAAGTCCCCCCGACTCTAATCAAGGCTCCCTTGCTCTATCCACAAAGCTTCACTCACTTTGCTAGAGACTTCAACCTAATGCAAGGCTATGATCTAAAGTGATGCAGGTGATGCAAACACAAACAAATTAAGCTAGATGATCAATCAAGCAAAATGTACATGTTCAATGATAGTCTAGAATATGATTTCAACACACAATCACAAAATTATCTAGAAATCAAGACATGCAAATCAATAAGAACAAAGGTATGAATATTCAATTTATCACACAAAAAAAAAAAACCTAGTTCTTAGATCATGAAATAAAACATAGAAAATAACGTGAAGCACATCACACATATATTTTCTAGAATCAATTTCATGATAAATCAAGTTTAGCACATATATGTTCAAAACAAATCACAAAGCTAAAACTGAATTAACAAATGATCAAACAACCCTAGCAAGTGATCTAACATACTTCTCAACAAATTTCATCAATCAAATAGTAAGAATCAAGAGATGATCAAAGATGAAATTGAAAAAGAAGAAGTTGAAATTCAAACACTGACCACGTACTGAAAAAGCTTCAGCTGAGAAAAATGGTGAAGTCAGCTGCCTCTGGAAATACTTGGGGTTTGTATCTCTCTTCGAGCCCAACAATTTTGGTTTTTGAATCGATTGATTTGGAGTTCGTATGAGAGAGAATGTAGAATTCTGATACGAAAATGTTCAAGTGTTCTTCAAAATTCACCAAGTGTGGAGGGAAGGGGGTTGGCTTAAAAGGAGGGAAAGGAGAGATTTTACGAGCGAATCACGAGCTGCCACATCACCACCCTGTGGGGGGCGCGTGGGGCCCACGGGAGCAGATGGCTCCCTTGCCCGTGGGGCCCATGGCCTCCCACACGGGCTGGCCAAGTGGCCACACGTGATTCCCACTCCTCTCGCGTGCTCCCTCGGTTTGTCGGCCCATATCTTGAGCATCCGATGTCCGATTTCGAATCCGTTTTCAGATTATGAACCGTGACTCCCTCACGCACGACTACAACTATGACTACTCAACTTTGAAAAATGGTTGAGAATCATCTCGAAATCCGACGATGAAGTCAACACAACCAATGAGAACGAAAAGTAGCATAGTCAACTTGTTTGGACTCGAAACCTTATGAATGAGTAACCGAAACGACCGGAACTCAATAAGGCATTAAATAAGAACATGTTCAATTCCTAAACACAAAATACGGAAACAAATAAACAAATATTCACACAAACATGCCATATCAAAGAGATAGTCACAAAGCATGCGATTTCACAATGTTTGTCAATACAAGATCAATGCATGAGCATGCTATGAAGTGTGTAAATGTGTTATACCAAATGTTTGAACCACGATGCAAGGACACACATGTATGAATTGTGTGTGTGTGCGCTAACGCCTTGCAAGAGGGTGGAAGTCAAGATTTACCTTTGACGTTTTTCACCTCTTGAAGACGACTTTTGCACTAGACGTTGCTCTTCACTCTTTAAGCTTCCTTTCTTCAAATAATGTCCTAAGCAACAACTAATACAATCATAGAGTGTTTTGCAATGGAATTAAGCCAATACAAATCATAAACCTTACAATCTCCCCCTTTGGCTATTCCTTGGTGTAAGGATTCCCGTTGTTTTTAATTGGCTTATTTCGTGATCAAACCATAAATGGGGATCCTTTGTAAGGGTAGTTTAGATGTTGTTATAAGTGCTTTAGGCCCTTTGAAGACCTCATTATTGACAAGCACCAAAGGTAATATTCTAAGTGCTTTCTTGTCTTGAAGAGATAGTTGCACACACTCACAACTCATGCATATGTTTAATCTTTGTATGTTGTGTTTCTTTTTGTTGTGCATAAATGCTTATTTACATTTCTTCTTGCTTGATTTAATGATTGCATCTTGTGTTTATAACATCATAGCATTTAGGCTTTTAGGATGCATATTGGTTGACTTTTGTTCCCCTTGCATGATTGCTTATGGGGACAAAATTGAAGGCTGTGCGCTGGTCCACCAGCGCCGCTCACCGGCGTAAAACGCCCAGTGGAGCGCCGCTGGTCGTGCGCTGGTGTGGACCAGCGCTGGTCCACACCAGCGCTGGTCTACACCAGCGCTGGTGTGGACCAACGCCGGCCACCAGCGCCAATCGCCCAGGTGTGCGCCGCTGGACTGGCGCTGGTGGCAGCGCCTGTCGTCCAGCGTTGGTCCACCAGCGCACAGAGCATTTTTCTGGCGAAATTTCAAAACGACCTCACTTCACTTATGGCCTCTATATATATGCTAACTTGATTTTAGGTCACTAACAAGAGTTCTTATTCATGCTTCATACTTAGGATATTTTTCAAGAGAAGAAAATACACAAAGAACTCATTTTTAATTACTCAAACACTATTTCATGATCATCAATCATCATCTAGCATCATCTTAGATCATCTAGATGTCATCTTGCATGGAATCTTCATCATACTTTGCTTGGTAAGCTTTTCACTAATATCTTACATATTTTGTGTTTATTTATCTAGCAATCTCAATTAATTACTTGATTGTTATTTTGTATGCTTTAGATACAAAATTGAGATTAGTATGATGTATGTTTGAGAAGTTGTATTGTGCTAGCATATTAGGTTTTGTGCTTGATATTGATTAGCTTAACTATTTGACATGTCATTTAGTTTTGATATCTAGGATTGTTCTTAATTGCATATTAATCATCTTAGATAAGCATATAGGGTTTCCCTTGCTCTATGTTGCATTTTGGATATTTTCACATATTCACTTAGGGTTGTATTCTCTTCAAGAGAAGGTAAGTCTTGTGTGTAGCAATCGGGATTAGGTTGCTTAGATCACAAGCAAATTGGACTAGGTTCACTCATACCGGGATTAGGTAGGTGTGTGATTACTTCCGGGATTAGGTTGTAATCGTTTGCACATTTAGTGGATTTGAGGTTCGAGTGTGGCTTACTTACATAGCCCGTGGTTTTTCCCATGAGGGTTTCCACGTAAAAATCAAGTGTTGATTTAATTTCCGCACCATATTACACTTGCTTGTTTATATTATCTTGAGGGTAAATTCGTAATTTTGACTAACACGAAAAATTGGGTAAAAAGCGTAAAATCTATTCACCCCCCCCCCCCCCCTCTAGATAGCTTTATACACACCGTGCTATATTTAGTTTCACTTGGCAAAAGCACTCAACCTCACCATACAATGTTTCACTCAAATAAACTCAAAATGATAGCATACTCTCAATCTCACATTACAAAGAAATTCCTAGACTAAAAAGTCTTCAAGTCTTCAAGAATTCCTTTTTCGGTCTTCAAAGTACCTATGATAGAAAATAGCAACCAAAAAGAGATCTTCTCTAAAGAAGAATGGTGAGTTATTTAACCAAACAACAAACATAGAAGATATCCCTTATCTCATACACAAATGCATTATCTCAAGTGAATAAAATATGTTCATATTAAAGCATTCCCTTAGTTTCCCAATTTCTAAGAACCAACTATCCTTAACATTGTCAAGAAAGAATTCTTTCTCCCCCTTAAGACAAGAATTCTCCCCCTTAAGACAAAGTCACAATTAAGCACAAAGAGGAAAATTATCACACAATTGGAACATTTTCCACATAAAGTGCGAGGTATACAAAATCTCCTCAATATCAAACATGGTGAGGTATCATTTTCTCCCCCTTTTTGTCAAGGAATAGACAAGGGACACAAGAGATAAAGAACGAGATATTAAGCAAACAAATCATATAGAAAGCGAAAGTTGAATAAACTAAAGCTCCCCCTTAACATATGCTCCACATATTATCAACAAGTAGATTTGTTTACAAGGGACATCACACAATCACACAATCAAGCAATAAGAGAAAAATATTTCATAACTTGTCAAAGTCCAAGAGAGAATCATAGATTTTCATTAATCTCTCAAAAATATTCTCACATTGCTAATGAATCAAGCACATAAGCAAAATGTGTGTGTGTGAATGCTTCTCAAATATATAGTAGGAGTGATTGTGATATCAACATGCAAACTCTATCCACACCTATCCATCTAAAGCCTTTCCAAAAATAGCTCAAACCGATATTCATCCGGATTTTTGCTTTTAAAATGAATAGATATCAACATATGAGCTTGTGTGTGCATGTGGCTCGTTTTCCCGTTTCTATTTGTCAACCCGAGCTTTTTTTTTTTTCACAATTCTCAACTATACACCAATAAGCCTTTTATTTTTCATTTCTTTTAGGCTTAGAATCAAAGAATTTTTTTTTTTTTAAATGATTCATTTCAACACTTCTTTGATTTTACTAACAAAAACATATACTCCTCATGGCGGCTTTCACTCATCACAATGGCGTAGCCCTTTCTTACATTGGGTGGCTTCACAACCAAGGTGTGTAGCCTTTTCCATGAGGGTGCTCGTTGATTACTATGTAGTGCCGAAGCAAAATGGATACATACCATAGGTCATCTATCATGCACTTAACAATAAACTTCTAGATGCATCCATTATCTACACATATTCAACCACATTTACTCAAAAAAAAAAAACTAAAACATACAAGAGAAGCATTAGTGCACTTTTCAAACATAAGATTTTCAAGCTCAAGTGCATGATCTTAAAACAATAGAAGATATTTGTTAAAGATCATTACTTCTCAAGTGAGTAGCTCTTAAAGACAATGATATTCAATTAAGGTTTTGCTCATCAAGCCACTCACAATCACACAAGACATCAATCAACACAAATCATGCCAATGGACATTCTAAGAGTTTTAAACCTCTCTTTGTCCAAGGGCTTAGTGAACAAGTCCACACCAAGTTGATTTTTAGTAGGCAAATGCTCTAGAGTAACAATAGAATGTTCAACTAATCTCTA